>CAXDID010001210.1:0-281865 GCA_963988835.1 Hexamita inflata
AAACGAGTTAAGTAATTTTGATCATTTACCACTGTAAAGCGGTTATTCTTAGGGAAACAATTATCATAGCATTTAATAGAAGTTTGACGCAAGCCAAAACCAGTTTTCTAAGTTAATAAGGTTAGAGTCAAACATTCATTTAAAAATATACTTTGATGACAAAACATATTGTAAAGAGATCCTAAATTTAAATTGGAATCACTTCAGTTCAACAGTTTTCCCCATTGCCATGAGTTTAACGGCTGCTCTCATTTCGCAGTTTTCTCTGAGAACGTGTAAAAGTTCTTTGAACGCCTTAACTTCTTGGAGGACGTCGTTGACTTGATTCTCAACTATTTGAACGTTGGCTTGAACTTTAACCGTTTCAATTTGCGTTTGTGATTTGAGCTTTTCGTCCCTTATTGATTTGTACGTTGACATTTTCTGGTCGTAGGCTATTTTAACGCGCGCGTAATTCTGGTTCTGGATTTTTGTGAAATCGGTGAAGTACTTCGCGTAAGCTAAGATAGATTCAAAGCCGTTCTGAGAAGCATAGGTCTGCAGAAGCTGCTCAATGTTGTAAGAACTTGAACCAGTGGCTTGCTAAAGCGAGGTGATGATCTGCAAATACTACTGAAACTACATACCCTCATCAGACCTGTTTTCCTGCAAATAATCACTCAACTACATGAATAAATCCTCAGACAAGCTACTCCTGATAATTGAAAAGCGCTCAATCTCGTTCTACTTCAAACAAACCAAACTGAAGAAATCAGTAGTCGCACCGTCAAAATCAAACTCAAACACAGGCTCTAAACCCTTATCAACCAAAAAATCTCTTATCTCGTCTGGAATATCACGCTTAGTCAAATCATAAATGTCCTCAAGATCACACAGGATCTACAACACCTCCAAATTACGATCCACTGGAGGAACATTCGCATCTTCAACTAAAGTACACTTGTTAGCTTTGTCAAAGTCCTATTGGCTCTTGTTTATGTTATTCTGTATTTCCTGCAAAGAATCCTCCAAAAATTGCACCAGATCCTAGAATTACTTGAATCCACTTAACTTCTTCGATTAAATGTAATCTGGAACCTGTATGTATTGATATGGCTTCAACGGTAATTATTTAATCTCATTAATAATTTATGAGATCATTACATACTCTTTTTTAAGCTTGGGTAACTCAACTGACATTGGGGAGTGGTAATACAGATTACAATCGTTATATATTATATTTATCATTATAATACTGATAACAAAACAAACGAATGAATATCTTCTTTACTAAATCTTTTGTTGCACGTGCCATACTTTATGATGATAACATAAAAAGAATATTCAATGTATTGTTATTGATAGTGATATTTCTTAGATATTTAAAATTATTTAATAATACCATTAAACTCGTTCAAAGTTTGTCTATTCGTGCATGTTTTAGTTAACATATTAAGTATCAATATAATTATTATCAAATTAGAAGACATCAAAAAAAATTAACAGTAAAAATATATAGTTCTACATGGTTACAGAAGTAAAGAACGCATGAAAATATCATTTAAAAATGTTCCTGTGAAAGACGTAATTGATAATTTAGTAGATTTTTTTTGAAATGTACCAAAAGAGAGAGCCGATATATATTATTATCTATTTCTTTATAAAAGTGATAAAATATAGAAAAAATGAATCGCTTATCGACATATTTGCGTATTATTGTCAGGAGAGAATGAAATTAATGATCTATTTCATAATTTTGGGTTTTGAAAAAGAAGAAACTATATCTAAAAATAAAATGCAACTAGACTATATTCATTATATGATTGGAAAATATATTGACTATAAGATCACATCAAATTAATAATTCTTAAACATCATTTCAATTATATAAACAGATATTGAACTATTATTTAAACACTTGTTTATTTGAAATACCACATCATATCAAAATGGGTAAATTCATGACATTTGTCACAGTTACATCTGCTTTTGCAGCATCTTGGTTTTTGACAACACCGAGGTTTGTTTGGGGTTCAATTGCACTGTTAGTTCTTATGCTAATTGGAGCTAAATATCTTTCAACATTGTGGTAATCCGCCAATCCCAACGAATGGCTTCTTATCATTCAAAACGGTAAGCTGAAGAAAGCTGGCGTTGGTCTTAAGGCATTAGTATGGCCAACTCAAACTGCAGTTAAATTCCCAAGTGCTATTCAAAGAATTGAATTTTCCGCCAACAACGTAACCAAAGAAATGCAAGGTATCGAAGTAAGCGGTTTTGCCATTTGGTCAGTTAACAGAGAAGGAGATGGACCATTTAGATCCTATAAGTATACTTAAGATGGAAATGCTAACGGTAATGTTTAAACAATGTGTGAAAGCATTGTTAGACACTAAATTGCTAATCATTCTATGCAAGATATTTTAACTAACAGAAATACTTTGAGAGACGAGATGAAAGCTGATTTGTAAAAGCAGTTATCAGGTTGGGGTATTTGGCTTGAAACAGTAGAAATCACTGTTGTTAGAATTTGCTCATATTCACTCTTTGAAGATTTGCAAGCTGAGTTCAGACAAGATGCGCACTTGAAAGCTGAAAAGATCCGTTTACAAAGCAGTTTGCAAATCAGCCAATCCCAACAAGACACTGAAACCCAGCGTGTTATCCACGACAATCAACAAAGACTCAAGAGACAGACTGAAGACACCGCCTTCTATAAGAAACAATGCGAACTCGAATCCCTCAAAATCATCCAAGCTCAAGAACTCGACTTGAAGAAGCAACAACTTGAACACGATATGAACATAAAGAAACTGAAGGACAAACTCGAAATTGATAAAATCAACAACGAATTCGCCCTTAAAAAGTTCGAAGAGCAACTCAAGATAGAAAAGCTCATGACTCCAACTAATCTGTAGAAGTACATGATCGACTAAACAAAGGCTATATATCAAGGCCTTCCACTCAAGGAAATCAAGCTCAACCAATACATCGGACCTGAACAAACTGGAAACATCGCCTCGATGCTCCCAGCTGTTGGCATGATGATGCAACAAAATCAAGAATTAATGACTACTCAAAAATGAGTTAAAAAGTTTGATTATTGTTTAATTAATTTACCTAATTCATTTAGAACGAAATACTACATTACCTTGCTTGTAAGGGAGGTGCTATTTCGCTTAAGGGTGTTGGTCAACTCACTTATAAGGGAATTCCGTCATTCAAAACTCCCTTATAAGCAAGTGACAAATAACATAGTTTTTAACCACGTTTTTGACCATAAATCATTCCAATTCGACATTTTCCAAAGATACATTTTGGATACATTTTTGCTTATAAGGGAGATGAAATCGGTAACTCCCTTATAAGCAAATAGGCTACTCCCTTACAAGCAAGGTTATGTAGTAATAGAAAAGAAGTAAAAATTAATGATAATACATTGTTTTTTATTTAATCAGTCAACTTTTCCACTTAATTAAATCAATCTTCCACTCTAAACAATAATGATTTAATTAGCAACAAAGCAATATCTATGCTTTTTAGTGTTAGGATTTAGTACATTTATTACGTATTTCTGTATAATGGCATCTACTAATTACTGGTAGTATTATTATTCATCAACTTTCATGACATATGCATCCTTTATGTATTGCATATCAGAAATATTTGGAACTTCGATTCTGATGATAATATAGAAACGTGTAGGTTCCAGATTTTTCATTTATAACCATTACATAGTATGCCTTATTGCTTTTATATCTATTATTTTAATGAATTAAATAAAAGACTAGAAAACTAAATATATTATAACTTTAATTCCAGTGTTCTTTTGTGGGTTTACAGCCGCTCAGTTTTCATCAACAATAATAGCATGTTCAACTAGGATAGGACCAAATATAACTTAAGCAACTCAAATAGGAATAGGAGTTTGTGGAATTTTAATTTAACTGCTTAAAAATGGGGTCTCAGTTTTTATTGTAGAAGATAGTAATTCGCCTAATTTGGAAAAGTCATTATATTTGAACATGTTGATGTACTTCGGATTGACTTTTGTCATAGTGCTGTTATGTTTCATTCCATGGCGTTGGGTGGAGAAAAATACAAGTTGTGTTTCTAATCCAAACGTTAATAAACAATAGGAATAACAATCTTCTTTGGTAGTTTCAATAGAAACTTAATAGCCAAAAAATTCAGTAAGTTAGGTTTTTAAGAAGATTTCGCTTCCAACCATTTGTTTAGCGTTGAGTAATGCGATTACGTATTTGATTTATCCCGCTTTTGTGATTAAGTTGCATTTGTATTCGAATTCTTCTTAGAATTGGTGGAATCTGGGGGTGCTCACCTGTCATACGTTTTTCGACTTTGTGGGCAGAATTCTTCCTCGTTTTCTGTGCAAATAGTAAAAAATGACCTTGGTGAACACAATTTGCCTCCTAAGGCTTGCCTTCATTCCACTATTCTACTTTATGACCAACTACGAATCTGAAAATGGTATTTACACCCAGAAGCCCTCAATCAGTAACCCAGTATTATACATTTTAATTGAGGCGGTGTTCTCGTTCACTCAGTGCTTCGCGCTCACAGCCGGGTACATGAAGTACCAGGAGAAGCTGAACGCGGAAGAAAAAGCAGTTGGAGCGGTTGTTATTTCACTGGCGACGAATATCGGGCTCGGAATTGGAGCCGGAATAAGTTTATTTTTCGCTTGAACTAGAAACGAATTTTAATATCTTTGGAACTGTTATCAATAGACGATATATAAATTAAATAAATAATACAGTAACTAACGCAGAAAGTGAGTAATTAAGTGAGTTGTAATTAGGAACATAGTTACTTGTTTAATGTTTAATAATATGTTTACTACTTTTAAAATTTATACTTTCTTTTAGTATTCTTATAGTAAACTTATATATTAATTTAAAAGTTTAATAGTACCGAATAGAATAAGACATATATACAGAGTGATCACAGTACATTAGAACGTTCAATTTTCTTAAAACATTGGTATTTTTAAATGACACTAAACAAATTCCATAGATTACTTTGAATATAGCTGTTAATTTATTAAAATAAATACAAAAAATGAAATAAATTAAAAATTTGTGTAAATTTTTACACTATTTTAATATTTATATTAGTGCTTCTTGCTATAATATAGTATAAAACAATCATATATGATATTTAATTCACTCCATAGAATGAAAAAACTTAGAATGCAATTTAATAGTAGTACTACTGAACTTAACAAAGATCTAGTTAAAAATGACCTTTCTAAATAAGAGATCTCTTTTGCTGTCTTTGGCAATACATCAAGTTAATAATCAATGGGTAGTAGGCTAACCGCCAACTCTGCCAATAACATGTCTGATAATAGTGATGATATGGATTTAGGTGTGGTTCAACTAATTTAGCAGTGTGAAAGCTCAAAAAATGAAATTCTAGCGTTGATATCCCAAGCTGATGATCTTATGGCAAAATCTAAAGCTATTGACAAATGCATGTTCATAATTAATAGGAAAAACGAAATGATGTAGAGTAAAATGTGAATGTAGTTATATAATTGTTCATTCTTCTTTTTTCTTTTCATGCTTAACGATAGCTTTGATACCCAATGTGTCGAAGTCAATCACAGAGTGTATATGTGCTGTGACGTCCATTAAGTTGTTTGATGCTCCTAGAATTCCTTTAATTTTGCTTCTTTTGAGGAATTCTTCGTTATCTTCGCAATCTTCTCCGTCTTTGGCAATATAGCTTCTTACGAAGCTGCTGTGTTTGGATATGCATTATTCTTGTTCGACTGAGACGAATCTGACTGTTTCTTGTACTTCTTCTGGCGATATTCGTTGTTCTGCTTCGATTCTTTGTCCGAATACTTCAATGCTTTTGATGTGAGCTTTTCTAATGTTTTTGAGTGCTTCTGCGGCTGATCGCGCTGATAGATCGTCGTGTGATCCGACTAGTGTGAGTAGGCCGCTGCTTGCTCCGAATTAGCGTAATAATAAAGCGCATTTTCTGTTCATGGAGATTGTTTGCATTGCCTGTGAGGTCGCGCGTGCGGTGAGGAAGTATGGGTTACTCGTTTGAGTGTAATCGAGGTCTATTGGCATATCGAACACTTTAAGTGGGAATAGGAAGTTGTTTTGGCATCCGAAATCTGTTGGCATTTGAATTTAGCACCCGATGTCCTTGGCTGGTTCCATATTGTAGTACTACACGCCCGATGGTTTTTGCAGATTTTGGACCAGAACGCGAATGACTCCCGAATCTGCGATGAACGATCCGTTATCGTCAATATTCGCTAGGACCGCTAGCGCTAGTGCAGCTTTCTCCTTAATAAGTTATTGAACGTAGAATTCGTACGCGCTTTTTGGTTAAATTTCATTCTGCAGCATTAATAAATTTACCGCTACTTTAACCACTCCAAACTCAGAAAACACCTTAGCGCACTCCTTATCCTATCCCAATTACGACACCACTCCAAGCAGCCACCCCCTCTGCTCCAAATCAAGCAAATCTTCATAACTATTTCCACCATTCATTTTCTTGTTTAACAATTCGGCAATATTCTAAAACGACCCCCCTAGCGAACGAGCAGTTCTAGTCACCCTGTTCAGATTTACAAAAAGGGAGTTAAGAGCTCCAGCTGCCGCAGAACGCACCTATAAATCAGAATGTTTAAGTAGGGAAAGTAAACGGGCGACTCCGTTTTGGGCGTCAATTTGCTTTGAAAGCTCCTGAGCTTGCTTGTCAGAGTGCTCCTTATGCGAGATCCCGTTTTTAACGCAGAAGAGGGTTAAAGTCAAAACCTCGGTGTCAGTTATCGTTAAATGCCTCACAACGGCATTCACCAGTTTCTTCTGCGAGTTCAGCGCTGCCCTGCCAGAGTCGCATTATATTAGCGTTTACAAGGCTTTAGTGGCCTCGAGGCAGAGCACGCGCGTTTGCTAACCGTCCTTGAGAACTGATTTCCCCTTGTCGTCGGTCACACGCTGCACTATTACCTGCCCATTTTCTGAAAACAAGACCTCGTCATCGCAGTCGATCATGGCCACTAACTTCTACACGGACTCGCACTCAACGAGCTTCAGTATGTTCTCCGCGTTCTTCTCGTTGAAATTGAACTTATCGCCAACAACAGTCTCAGATGAAGTCTAATACGGACCAGTCAAGCAAATGCTCACTATCGTCTTCGTAACCGCCTTCTACGTCTCAAAATCAATCGTCTTCAACAAATTACTCAAATCATTCAGACCATTGGCTGCTCTAACCGCAGAATCAACACCCTTGTCCTGCGCACAATTCGCTATTATCTTCACCGCCTTCTAAATTAACTGAGTGGTGTATTTTGGCTTCAAAAGCGCACAAATTGGAGCAAGACCGTTAAACTAAAGAATCTGCGATCTACCGTTTGGAATCGTAGAAAATATATTCAATGACTCGATTATACACTCCAACGTAAAATCCTGACGTGGAGCATATAAATAATTATTTCCAGTTTACAATAGCACTTACTTGTTAATTTATTAATACGGATACGCTATCAATTAAATAAGCTGGGCTATCAGCGTTTACTAATCTAATAAATAGTTTCTATTTCTTTTAGACTTGAATAACTCCCAAATACACAATTAACAACAAGTAATAATATCAGCATCCTCCTTTGACTCTTTCATGAGCCTTTATATTACAGAACTAGCTTAAATACGTTTTGCGTACAATCTTGCACTAGCATCTCTTAAACATGCAGCTAATAATCTCAAAGCATAAACTCTAATCAAAGTTGTTGATTTATAATCTGCTTATATTGGAATACGACATAGAGTTAAACAAATTCTTACCGCATCTTCTTATAAAACCATTTTACGTACATCTCTAGACTTCTCTGTCAAAGTTGAAATTACTTGAAGAACATTAATTATATCATCCGTTCCAACAACTTATTAACCTGATTCTGCGAATTTTAATCGATCATTTGTGGAAAATTTCATTGGAACAAATGCACTTATAGTTCTAAAACACGCACTTACGCCTTAATTAGCCATAAATATATTTTATAGTTTAGAAGATGAAAGATCCACTGCGGTGATTGAAGAAAACGCAAGTTATTATTATAGAGAACCAGTGTTGTGTGCGCTTTTAACAAAATTTGTAAACTAATGAGAAGATACTGTTTCTTTTTCATCTTATATAAGCTAAGAATCGCAATTTTCAGAATCGGAAGGAACCTAATCTTCAACACACTCAAATTCTTAAAACATATCAGGTTTAAATGTTTATACTGAATCAACATCAATAGTTGATTTTTTCTCGATATTTTCAGATACAGCTAACTAATATGATGATTACAGCGCGCTTTAACCTAGGCGAACTTTCTTTAAATGGGCTAATTCTGATAGCATTTTTTGTATGTGGTGTGGAACATTTCATTGAAATTTTATAAACGTGCGCGTATAAATAAATTTCACTTCCGTTGAACCAAATCGTAATAAGCATCATAAAACTCACCATCTTTTATTCCAACAGTTCTAAGTCTAGCTTCTTTTTTGATATACTGCGAAAATGCAGGGTCTGACTTGGGAATAGTTTACAAGTCGCCAACTTTATTTTCACTATTAGTAGACTTATTCTGCTTTTTTAGAAGGCTACGAAAACTGACTTGACTGGTTGAAGGTGAAGTTTAAATTTTTGATTGCTTGGTTGTAGGCTTTTAAGTCATTTTCTTTGATTATTAATCGTATGTCATGCCGAACAATTTATATCCAGATAAATTAGGATCTTCACCTTTGCTTTATAACTTTTGTTTAATATTTCGTTTATTGTTAATGCTTTCTGTTTCTGTTTGGTATAATTACTTTAAAATTTCATCAACTGGCGTATATTATTGTACATATTAGCGCCCAAATATTTCATTTGTTCTTTCAGAAGCTAAATAACTTTAAATTGCAGGGCTAGTTATTGCTTAAGTTTTATTAGCTTAATGTTTATTTTAATAATATTATTTGTTATCATTATTTTAATCGCTAAATGTTTCATTAGTATTGTTAAGTGTTGATACACTGTTATTACTCTAATTTTATATCATTTATATCATTTTTTATGGCCTAGTTTCTGAAGTTGATTTAGAAAAGTTAAGCACAGAATCAGGAGATGTTATACTAGATATGGTTAGTTGTTATAAATCTGTCTGAGTACTGACATCAAAGTATTTATCTATAATTTTACAAACCTCTTATCTAGCATATACTGATTTTTATTCCTCAACATCATTTTACAAGTATTCTGTTATAAGTTGAATACTTTGAATATCAAAATTAGGTATGCTTTATTTATCTACCTAATTTTTTGTTTGATTTATTGGATAAAGTTAACCTGATTGAATTTATCGATTGAATTCATCTAATTAATTAAATCGATGAGAATTTTCCATTTAATTAAGAATCTTCACCATATTGTTATTTATATTAGTTTATTATTGTTGTTTTTAAAACTATTCCTCTATTTATTTGTCGTTTTCTATATTAGATAACTATTGCTTTGATATTTCTTAATTTAAACTTATATTTGTTTTATCATTAATAATTTCAGAATTGTTGGTTATGTCTGCGTTAATTTATTAATTATTAGTTTTATTGTTAATTTTATTTTGTATTAATTTATTATTAGTTTGTAAATTATTAGATTTTGTATCACAAGCTTCTGATTTGTATTCTTAATACGATATTTTTTACTTTAAATTCAATTATTAATTGAATTGGTAGAATTAACTAATAATGTATTGTTTATTATCGAATAGAATATTCTAGGAATTATCATTCAGCGTTTTAGAATTCTTTAAGCCAGGGGATGTATTTGAATTTGTATTACTATTTAGTTGATTTATTTACTGATGTTATAACGAAATGTAATCATCATTGAAAATTTTATCTTTTGATTGTTTAATACTTTCAATTTAAATATTATTATTTTAATTATCATTAGTATTTTAACTGTTAGTTTATTTCATTTTAATCATTTAATCATTAATACCATTGTTTAATTACTTTTCTTAAACACGTTAATTTTTGATTTCAAGTTAGTCGTCAGATTTTTAACTTAATTTTATATTTTATGTTTCAGAATTATGTGACGCTATCATTTTGTTAGAAGAGTTAACTTTTTAATCGATTTCATTATTAATTTTTGACTACGATGAGTTATTCTTTATTTAATTGGATTACAAGTTAATTTAAATTGGATTTGAAATTCTTTATTTTTTGTCATATTCTAATTATTGTTCCAGAATAACAACTTATCTTTTCAAAGCTTATATTTCATTATTTTTATCGTCTAACTGATTATTAAATCCGAGCATTAATATATCTAATTAATTTTATCTGTCCTCTTTCAACTGTTGTCCATATTCAACAAGTTTGTTTTATTAAACCATATTATCTTGTTTTATTTTTTGTAAATTAGAACTACTTAATTACGTAGAGTCGCAAAATATCTATGGATCAGCATTTTAAAAAATATTTTCAAGTTATTACTCTAGAATATCAACATTTTCAGTATCAAATCCATATTTAAAGATTCTTGCGATTATTTTCTTTTAATTTTAAATTGTTATCTCATTATCAAGGTTAATTTTAAGTAGATCTTCGTTAAATTATTAAGCTGATATCAATTCTGATTATGTTTCTCTTAATTTTTTGAGAGCGTTATCAATATTTTAGAAATCTAAATAATCTGGCTGAAACAAAGTCGATATTTTGTGTTTACTCAATAGTTATTCCCTTAATGTTGCAATTTCTCGTTTCTAATCTCTCAAAACTTATTAAAAAGTTTCCAATTTTGTTTTAATGTATTATTATAAATATTAATTGTACTTTTCAGCTCTTTAGTTTTTTAGGGATAAATAATTAAAATCAGACTCAATAGTTATCCGTTTATCAATTTCTGGATAAATAGTTTGTGCTAATTATTGTTTAATAAGATTCTGCAAATATTATTCATTTACTGTTCGAATTTCTTTAAAAATATTGGATAATTTGACTTTATATAAGGGATATATATTTTTTGGATTTATATGATCTGTTGCAGGGTCACAATTCAACGCTGGTTCAAATAATACAAACAAAGGGTGTGCTTCAAATAAATCGCGAATCTTTCTATGAGTTGCATCGCTAAATAACTCTATCGTGTATTATATTTACTATGCTAGCTCCAACGAAGTCATAGTAATTTAATCAGACGTCATATATTGTTATTATTTTATGTAACTTGCAGATGTCTTATTTGTTTTCGGAGTATTTGGAGGCGGATTTAATTCACAATTCATTGAAAAGTGGAATTACTGTTAATGTGCTATTTTATCATTTATAATAATAAAAGCAATAAAAGATTTTCACTTCACAGCAAAATGATACTAGATAATGTTGGGGTGGTGGCCATATTATCATCAAGCGTTATATTTCCTATATTTATAATTTTAGCGTGCTATCATGTTTAAGATGTTTAAAAATCTAGAAAATTTTCAACTTAATATGGCTCATTTGTATTTTATTCTTTTTCGTCACTAACATTATCAGTATGTTTAATATTTCATCACGAGTTGGGTTTTTTCGCGTCTGGAGCAGTATATAATACAATAGATAGTTTAAATATTGTGATTTTATCATTATACTTTGTAAAGTAAATGATAGTTTTTATAGATTATGCAAACTAGCATAAACCAATATTTTTGTGGTGTTATAAACTAAAATATACAGATATACGAAATAGTACATTTAAATTCACAGGATTATATTTATCTTATTTTTCATTATTTATTGTATAATTAGGGCTAATTATAAGCAATGATATTCGAATGAAACATAGTTAAACACAAGATAATGATTTGTAATTAACTTTATAAAAAATTGAGGTAATTAGTGAAATTTTAATAAATGTGGTGATAATATATTACATTATTATCATGTTAATGAACTGCCATAAATTTTATTAAGCGGCTCCTACACAATTAAAATAAGTTGCTTTAATATCAGTATTTGTGACAATATGTTATGCTATTTAGTCTTTTGGATCACATATGATATGTGTATCAATTCAATTTTACGAAGCGTTTATTTAACAACTTCCTATAGTATTTTCTAGACCGAAGTGGTATGATTATACAGTACATATTTTTGATATTGTTAATTGTTTATTGTTAGCACTCACAAACACTTTGCTATTAGCTCTTGCTTTTATTATTCATTCCAAACTAAAAAGAATGCAGGAAATAGAAACTCTACTTGAAAGTTCAACTGAGCCTTGAGTGAAATATTAATATAATCAATTATAAACTAATTAATTTATTACGATATAGAAGAAGACGTCACACCAAAAATTATGTTTATACTGGTCATCCTTTTTCTCTAATGATCACATTTCCTTTTATTATGATAGTTATGTATATACATAACTATTATCAAGAAGTTTTGAAATTTAGAAATATAATTAAGTATATTCTGCCAAACATAAATGTTCCACTTCAAAACCTCTATGGCAACTTATGTGACTGGTACAACTGCAATTGGAATAAGATATAAAGACGGTGTTCTACTTGCGTCCGATAAGGCACTGTCATATGGCAAAATGCATTTAAGTCATGATTATTGTCGTATTCAACAAATGACAGAAAAAGCTGCTTTAGTATTTTCTGGTGATGAAGCCGATATGAAAGATGCGTTGAATATCATCAAAAATTAAGTGCAAGAATAAAGATGCAATGATTTACCACCACCATCAGCTAAGGCGATTCATGGATAATTATCTTTGTAAAATTATGAAAAAAGAAACGATAGCGATCCATATATGAACAACTTTTTAATCGCTGGACCAAACTTCCTTGGTATTGTTGATTTATTTGGTACAAACTTTGAAACCAACTTTTATGCTACTAGTTTAGGTAAATACTATTGTTTGCCCTTAATCAGAGATCGTTACAGACCAGACATGACTAAAGAGCAAGCTCACGAAGTTGTAAAGGACTGTATCAAGGTTATGTGGAACAATGATTGTCTTGCCGAAAAGAAATATGATGTTTGGTTTGTTACCAAGGAAGGCATTGAAAAAGTTTCGAGTGTTATTCAAGACGATTTTTCTATTGCTGCCCACAAAGATTTAGCAGCATTTGTTTGAGTGAATTGAGAAATATTCGTTTAATAATAGTAAATATATGTAAATATCACTACTAGCTTTTGGCTACCTAGTTTCTTTTTTCACAGGTAATATA
This sequence comes from Hexamita inflata, assembly GCA_963988835.1. NCBI lineage: Eukaryota > Fornicata > Diplomonadida > Hexamitidae > Hexamita > Hexamita inflata. The sequence continues at coordinate 13,235 of CAXDID010001210.1, forward strand.
ATAAATGGTAATAATAAACTTAAGAACATGTAAGAGACTATAATTGCTAATAAAATATAACTGTTTGTTATGTTTTTGTTGTTTAGTAAAAATATCATAAAATATCAACAAAAAGACCAATATAACGAGCTTGAAGATGAATGAGAAAAACAACAATTAAATATTTATATTTAATTGTTAATTTATTCGGTAACATATTAATTATAAGACTATGACTCATTCTGTTCTTCTGTAATTTTGGCTTAATTACAAATAGCTGTTTGATTTGGTCATCGGCGCGATTTTGTTCTTTTGCAAGAGTTTGATGCGTACTGCGAATAGTGCGCTGCTTCCGCCGTACAGCAATACCAACAATACAATGTACGTAACTTAAAATCTGGTGAAGTAGCAAGTGGCCGACAGATCTTCCAGTTCAAGGTTTGTGACGATTCTGTCCACTCCAATCACTTTGGACAAGCAGTAGCTGAAAACGCTGTTAATCGAGTACAAATCGATGGTGAGTGGAACGCCCTTCTGCACCATTTTCGACATTTTGTTCAAAGTGTTAAAGTTCTTCAAATTACCAAAAACGCCCTTATCTGTCGTTCTGATCAAATCAATCTAATCTTTGCAAATCAAATTCGAATCCCAATCAAATTTAAACGCCTCGGAGGGCAAAAGAAACTTCACAAAGGGGAAACTACACACAATTGACTGATAAATACTGAAACTGTCCGTTTTCAATTTATATGAGTGCGCCTTGTCAACTGAAGTGAGCCCGAAATTCTAAAGGGTGTGCAGAAGCTGCTCAATAAACGTTGATTAACGAGCGTTATCGTTTATATTCAACTAGAGAGTTACGGGCAAATAAAACTGAATTGAAGCGGCCAAAAGCTCGTCGAGCGTGTTAATCTAAGACTTCTCCACCTTCTCCTTAAAATGCTGAATTAACTGATACTAATCACTGAGGGATTTAGACTAGTACCTTATTTGATGAAACCTGCCATACGGATCAATCCGCACCCACTCCGCACCCAAATTCTACTGGAATAAATAAGTGTAATTCAACTACTCAACGTTTATCTTCTTGCCATGCAACCAGTTGTTATTTAAACTCGCACCTACTAGAACGGAATCATTGGTCATCGCCACATCAATTTTAATTTCCTTCGCATATTTTCGCTCCGCAACAGCAAATATGGACTCAACAGTATTTTGCATCGCCAAGTGCTAATTGCCCTTATCCGCTATTATTGTCGGCTATATTTAACTCTGTGATTAAAACCAAAATTAAGTTGTTGTTTTCAACTAATTCAAAGTAAATAGCAAGCACAGGCACAAAACAGTAATTAAAAATTATATTACAAACGAGAAAATAAGCCAAAACAACGATAAATGTTTTACAACTAACATATAAACAATTTAACTAAACGGAGCAGCCAATGCAAAAAATATCAATACAACGAATGAAATACCTACAATTGAATTCTGTTCCAATGATTCATTAAATTTTTGCTGAATTAAAATGAATATTACAAGTAATACTACTAATAATGAAAATAGAATTGTGTGTGTTAAAATCGAAAACGCAAATGAGTGCGATTTTCTAGACAATACTTCGGAATATAAAGTTGAATGAGCAAATAATATAAGTGTCAAAAGAAGAGCAGTAAACTTCTTTTCATATGTATTGATTTAAAATCGTATAATATAATTGATGTCATATTTTGTGATAGACATAAAACCAATTAGCCATAAAGTTAAAGAGAATAATATTAGAGTATTTATACAAGTATATGCCTGTACAAGTTATTTCTTCATCTGAGATGTGGAATTTTGACAAATTAATTATAATAGCAATACATTTAATAAAATATTAATTATAATCACTTTTTCTATCCTTCTAGTTCATACAATGCTCCTAAGAATTCTCCTTCTTCTAGATACATTTTTTAAATATTTTTTCTATGAGTTCCTTAAAATACACCTTAGTGTATTCTCTTTTTTGTGAAAGGTTGTATGCTAAATGTCATTTTGCGTCCTGATTCTGAAGTTTTAGCTGTAATTCTCATCGCTGGTTGTTATCTATCGGATTTACTTATATTTGTAATAAGTTTTTTAGTCTATAATGTCGAATATGTTTTCTACTTTTCAATATCATCAAGCTGTTTCTTTAATTCCTATTACTTTAATTTAGATTACTTTTAGAATTAAAATAATCGTTCAAAAACCTCTGGAATAGATGTATCTTCTCTAACGAAAGTTCTATTGAAAATAAAATTAACTTTTTATATGATTCTATGCTAACGAATTTGTTATGGTTGTTAAAAGCGCTAAACAGCTGGCAATAATTCTGTTTATGTAGAACAATCTACTAACGCATCTAAAAGTTATTCACATAACTAGCGCGCTTCTTCAGCTTATTTTTCATTACTTATTTCGGTTTATATTTAAGTTTTAATTTCTACAATGTCAGTAAATGAAGAAGGTGGAATATAATATACAGAATACGAGTCTGCTAATTATAATTAACTATGGCCTAGATTAGATTATTAGTAAGAAGATTAGTTGGGTAATTGCATTGTAAATTAAGTGTTAGAGGATTCCGTATTTAATCTGTCAGTTTCTATATTTTCTTCATATTCTTCTTCTTGCTCCTCTTCATCATTGCATTATTGATTGAATCCTTATACTATGGTTTCATTATTATCATCATCGATTTGTTTTTGATGATACTAGTTATTTATAGATTAATTAGATAACTTAGCAGCCTATACACTTGGTTGCACAACTTATTTTGATTCATTAGTATTTTAAATAGATTATAAAGGTTATTATACTGGACTTAAACGAACACTGTCATCCAGAGACGGTCTCAATTGTTTTTATTTTATTATTGGACTGGCTGAGACATGATTTCTTGATTTGTTTTGATCTATTCGTTAAAAGCTTTGTTATTGATTAATAATTTATAATTATTATTACTAATTCTCCTATGATTACAATTTGGCTTATTCTAAGCTACTTGTATTTCTTTGATATATGTTTTAGTGAACAAATTTGGAAAGTGGTTAATTAGTCATTTCTTATTAAAATGAATCTTATTTTTGCACTTGTTATGCTCTATTTTCAATATTAGTTTTAACTATACTTTAATTACTTGTATTATTTTGTTGAATAACTAGTTTTTCTGGTTATAACATTAATTATTGATTTAATAACTTTTTAGTACTTGATTGGTAAATTTAACCTTTTTATTTGTGTGATATTTATTAATTTGCGTGTATTTACTTATTAATCGTTTGATTAATTTCATTGTGTTATATGTTTTAAGATTAATACTCACTGTTTACATTATGTTATTCATTATTTAACTAATTTATTTAAACGTTACTTTGTTAATTAATATTACTATTGTTTGTAAAATCCGCATTATATTCCTAATTTTGTTAATTCTAAATATTTAATTACTTTTTATGTATTTCTTCCCATTGTTCGTGTTATAAAGTAGCAAGGGAATCCTACATTTATGGTCCTATATATTATGGTCCTATTATGTATCCTTTTTAGTCATTTTCTGATTAATTTGGATCATTTTTACTTTATTACATTTCAAATCTTTGTTTAAATTATGAAGTGCTAAGTCTCTTCTAATCATTCATTTCATTATTTGTATTTTAGTTTTCTTGCTCATTATCAGTTTCAATTTGTATTTCTGAAGTAATTTGCTAACTTTACTCGTTTTAATCTTCATGATATGACATAAACTAAATGTCTTATTGTTCTGGCTTGATATTTTATTAATATTAATTATTTGTTATATTGGCTTGTTAGTTGTTTCCGTTTGATTTTTATTGACTCAATATTTACTACTAATTTATTGGTTTCTTTGCTGCTGATTTACTAATATTAACAGTTTACTAGTTTTATTTTTGGTTTGCTTCTAATTATTGCAATTCTAGTTAAATTTATTCTTCAATTGATAATTTTGGTTTGGTTTATTCTTTCGTTTCTTTGTTTTATTCTTGTTATGTTTATGCTTTTTATTCGTAAGTTTTACTTGATGTGCGTTATTTCTGTTGTTTTTATTTAGTCATGCTTTTCTTGTATTGTTTGGTGTAGTCGTAAAGTGGCGGTTATGTGTGTTTTTCAGCTAGTTATTTTTGGCTCACTTCAGATTGATTAATATTTAAATTTTGTGCCTAGATGCTAACGCGTTTAGTATTTACAATATTATGATTACCATTTTCATTATTTTCTTCGGATATGACTTGCAGCTGTTCAAATCCTTGTTATTCTTCGTTGAAGCTAATTTCAGATTATTTATTGTTATTATTTATTTGTTCAAGTCCGTACAATTACATTGAGCCTAGTTTTCTGTCTTATAGTTTTGAGGTTCCTCTTCCAGTTCCTTCGTCTATGCTTGTTTTTCCAAATCCTCTGCTGACGATTCTGCTTTTGTATTCTGATGGTGGTTTTGATTTTTGGTTTTCGTTTATTTTGCAAATGAGTTTTGCGTTGTTTATTTCGAGTTCTTTTATGTATTCGAGTGATTCTTTGTAGTTTTCAATGTATTCTTGAAGTTTATCGGTTAGGAATTTGTTATTATTCTTTTGTATATCGGGGAGTGGTAAATTAACGCTGTTTTGTTTCATTTCCCGTTTAGCTGCGTTTTGGAGCAAAAGAGCCGTTTTATCGTTTTCTTTTTTAATTATATTTAATAGTTCTTCTATTTTCAGATTTTGCTCATTTTGACTAACTCTGGAACCTTTTTTGAACTCCTCGAACTCGTTTTGCAGTTTGGTGAATTATTCCTGTTTTTAGTGCAGTATATTTGCGTTCTCGATATATATCAACTCGATTTGGTTTTTGTGCTCCTCCTAAAGTTAAGCAAAGTCTTTTTCTTCTGGCTGGGTTAAAAACGGACTGGGTGCTGTTTTTTCAACCAGTAAAACTGTATTTTACTGTTGCCAAAGCTTGGCCCGCGTTTTCTCCTGTTCTTCCTGCAGAGCCTGGTTCAGCAGCTTCTGCTGCTTGTTCTCGTTGTTGAGCTGCTTAATTTACGTCATTAAGGCCTCAATAGAATCGTAGGCAACATGATCGGGCTGATAACTGGCAATCGATTTTGCCTTCGCAATTTACTAATTGGCGGTGAACATTTACTTCGTGTGCTTTGAAACCAACTACTCCAAATTCTCCTAAAAACTTTACAACTAAGCTGATAGATAATTATTGTACTCTTCCTGCTTGCGAAGATTAACTGAGGTGCTGTAAAGCTAGTCCTCAAAATTTATTCGCTGCTAATGCTCTTTCTCATTAAATATTTAAAATAATGACGATAATTGCTTACTAAATTCTAGAACTTGCGACTTCTGAGATATATTAATGCAATTTTATATAGTTTCCTCAAATATCGGATAAATATTCTTTGGAGTAATGTGATCTGTTGTAGGCTCGCAATTTAATCCAGTTTCGAACATAACATACAACTTTCGAGTCTCAAACATATTTTTCAATTGATTAATTAAATTATTATTCATTTGCAAAAAGCTTTGCTCCACAGAGCACGATATTTACTAATTAACTTATTCTATTTGCATTTGGAGTGGATACAAAAATATTTGTACACATAAACAAATATTTATTCTTCTATTATATAATGGATGGACATGAAATGGTTTAGACCTGAGTTGGCCTGAGTTCACAGCACTTGAACAAGTAACAGTATCGCTATTCTATAAAGTTATTGAATATTGTAAAATTTTATCTCCCTCTAATAGACTATTCACTCTATGTTATTACACTTCTTTTCAATCATTTACAGGTTAAAATTGCATATTATATGAGATTAGGTTAAAGTCTTTGAAACTCAAAATACCTGATACAAGTATGTGAGTCTATCCATAGCTATAAATCAAAATAAAAATCAACACAGGATGGTGGTGAAATCACCTTCTTGGGTCAAACATTCTCGAAGGCACCATCGCGACGAAGTAAGGTTAGAGAGACCGTCAAGCTACCGGAAGAAGGGCACTACGAGCGCCGCCAGGCCTCGAGGGTGTGGGAGCAAGGCAAGAAAGCGAAGCCCAAGGCAACGCTGGATCGGACGGGCTCGGAGTAACCGTCGACAATTGAAGACTTGGAACATGAGCGAGTGAGAAAATAGCAAAAAGACATAAAAAATTAAAAACAATCAAAAGATAAAAAACTAAAAAAGAAATGAAAAAACAACCTAAAAGAACAACAACGAGGTAAGTAAGTAATGAATTAAGTAAATATAATAATGACTAACTTCCTACAAATGATCGTATGCTGATCACCTAAGAAATACCAAAAGCACGAAACCACCAAACAAACACCAACCTAATAAAAACGAATACAAACTAAAAACCAATCGGCCAAAGCCACAAATCACTATAAGACTAGGTCGCTAACCTTACTGTCACAGAGATGATTGACTTTAACAATGTCACACAATTGCACAAATAAGCACAAAATGGAAGCTTACTAAGCATGAAGAATTAAATACAGCCGGAACGAATTAAAGGAGGACCGAGTGAGATATTTAAATTATAAATTAACATTAAGATAGTTAAAATAGTATTTATTATATAATTATAGCTTTTTCTACCCAGTTCATTTATATTGTATATTGTTACACTAAGAAATCCAACATTCACATGATTATCACATATTATACTGCCATATGCTTGGTATTCCAAAGCAAGAGCTGATAGCGCAAAAGTTTTGATATACAAACTGTTTAGCGAACTACAATAACGCTAAAGAAATATCATTTTGTCGTAAAACCAGTGGTATTTTAAATTTAACACTATTTTTGTGGATAGTGTTACACAAAGAAGATATTATCAATCTTGTGGTCTGTTTCTGCTCTATATAATAGATAGATAATAATTTAACCATCACTTTTAATTCAATATAAGATATAGGACCATCAAAAATATCTAGACATCTAATAATACTGTAGTTACGAGAAACAGTACCCAAGTCGTGTTGTCCTCCGCTATAATGTTTTTCGAGTTGTCGTAGTTTTCCAGGTCGTTGATGTAAAACAGTTTCAGCTTCTTTCTGGTTAGCGCCCAGTTATCTTTACCCGCAGCGTAGGTGAAGACCGAGTCAAACTTCTCGCAGCCGAAGCAGATCTTCAGGTTTTCCACCTAGTAGTTCATCGATTGGGGGAAGTTGTAGGAGCCGGTTGAACTTCTCGTTCTCAGTGAAGTGGACCGAGACGTGGTTGATCCTGTTCGCGGGAGGTAGCGCGCCTTGCAGTCCGCCCTGATCGTAATTATGCAATTTATCCAAAAACAGAACAAAGTTGGAAATAGAATATTAACTATAAACAGACTCATACCTATGGAGTTTGTGACACAATGATGAGTTGTGATTGGAATATTATAATATATTGATATAATATATACACGAATTCAATATAATCTAGAAATGTTAAAGTTTTAACGTTGCTCTTATAGAATGAAAAATTATGCTGCAAAAATACTTTATCATCTAAACCAAAAAATCAGATCCTCGCTTTTCCTCTATAGCTTGTCCGCTATCCAACCTGCTGTATATTTTCAAAGTATCAAGGTACACTTGATTTCGTGGTATTACAGTTATCCAATATGATACCAAATATTCAAATTGTTAATATTGTTTATACAATATATAACTCTACACCACCAAAACAAACTACTTTTGCGTCCAATATACAATCAACTTCACTTCATCTTATCCCAAGCGATCTCGAACCCGAACAGCTACTTTCCACAGTATACCATTTCCTCGTCAATATCCTTCTGGCTCTTTAGCTTTTCCTCTGTGTTCGGGTACTTCAGAAACAGTAAGTGGGCGAGATCCGTTCCAAAAAAGGAGCCGTCGACCTCGTTCTCACCGTAAAATTAGTAAACGCAGTTGCACTTACAGCAGTAAACGCAAAACGGAGCTATCCCGGGCTTATCCGAAACTGAAATGGGAGCTAGCAGACAGTCATCGCAGCCTTGGCGTAAGCACGTGCCAAAGGTCTTATTCAGCACCAGCTTGTGCATCTTGGACAAACCGGCGTCAGATTACACGTACCGCTTGTGCAAGAGGCCGTAAAGTATCATCGGCTCCACGTCCGAGATCAAGTCCTCGTCATTCGCAGATAAAGCGTTCGTAAGCTGGTCAAAGGCCTCGTTGTAGTGCAAAAAGTACTACTTCAAATCCGTGTGGTTAAACTGATCCAAGATGAACTCAATCACTCCATAGATCATGATATTTATTAATTAACTAATTCTATTTGCATTTGAAGTGGATGACTCCACTATTTCTCCTTGAAATATGAGTTTAATTAATCAGAAATTCAGTTCATTTTCTAAATAATTAACTATCTTAGTAGCTTATTCTCTAGCTTTTCATTTCTTAGGCATTCAATATGATTTATGGAAGTTGGTACGTAACCATTAGCAAACTCTTGCAAATATGTTTTGACTGAAACATAAATTGAAGCGGTTATACATATGAATCAAAAATATTGAGCAAAGTTATTTTACTTTAACCACTCCCAACCTAATGAACGATGATTAAATTCAAAAATTTCAAGGATATATATAAAATGAAGAGTTTGATACAGCTATAGCGATAATGTTTGAAGCCTTTATACAATAATGCTCTGCACCATATGAAGAAAATTTACCACAAATACAAGCGTTTTCTAAGAATATTATTATAATTCTCTCCAATTAAGATTGGAGTATGGCATATTTTGAAAATTTTATACAGTGTTGGTAAAACAGTTAAATCCCTTAGGTATTGAAACGGTGTTTAATTTAAACTATATATGCCATTATGTGTACAAATTTCTATTATATCTTAAACGACTTATTGAGTCTAAATACAATACCAAACAAAGATGAAATTGTATTATTAGAAGGTATATTACATTTCCTATTTAATATAAGACCTGAAGATTGTTACACAGAACTATTATAAAATATTAAGAATGGGAGTGAACAATAGAAAAATTAAGCTTATTAATTCGTTTAAACTCACAGTATATGCTATTTTTAACAATTAATTCTTAAAACAGAAGATGAAATAAATATATTCCTTCAACAATAGATACTATTGTAGTTTTGTACTCCAAAATAGTTAATTTAGATCATATGGAAATCTACTTAATGCGCTTTAGAATAAGATAATATTTTACAAGTGTAAAAGTTTTAATTAATATTATAAATATAGATGCTAAAAGTATAATGGTAATCCGATCTTTACCTGATATTGTCAGAATTGATTGCAAGTTAAAGTACTCTATGGAATTAAATTGATTTTTTAGTTGTAGTTCTTGGAACAGCTTGGAAAATTTTTCTCGAAAATGAAATAAGTTGTTTAAGTTAAAAAGATAACCATGCATAATAAAAGTACAAGGGTTTATAAACTTATAACCTGATAATTGATTAAAGAATAGTTCAAAAAGAACATAATTAATGCTACGAAGAATTTATTATTTTAAAAAATATTATTGAGAACCAAAAGGAATTATCAAACCAACTGAAATTAAATTAGTGTTTGACATTTAGTTTGAGAGTTAGTAACAATTTAATTATCAATAATTTAATTCTAAAATACAAAACCAATCATATAATTGATTAATAACTAGAACCACTTTCATATTCAGTTAACTAAATGAAAACTGATTTAATAGAATTTTATAAGTATATGAATTAAAATCAACCAAAAACTGAAGATGAGGACACTTCGATGTCTTTTGATAGCGGATTAAAAGTAAAATCACTAATCGGAGCTAATGTTGAAATTATAAGTTTAATCGATAATATTTCCGTAATGCTCAATAGTTATGTTCAAATTAATTCAAAATTTTTTTAAGTATTAAATAAATTAACAAAGAATGCGATTATTAATTTATTAAAAGATTTACAAGAGCCACAAAGCAATTTATTGTTTTAATAGATTTAAGATATGCTTTTAAACTTTTAATAACGTGATTATAGTTCCATTTTATCTTTGTTACAGTAAAATACTTCAATATTAAGAGAATTTGACATACTTTCATTTAATATTTTACATTTATCTGTTTAATAGTTCAATAAAAATGTTAAAAGTAAAGATGGAACAATAATAAATTTAGCTCAAGATATATAAAATTAAATGGATGAATTCGAATTTAAAGTATTTAATGAATGTAATTAAAATTATTAAGCCAAAAATGTTGATGCAGATAATTTCTTATTTTGGTATTAAAATATTAATTTCGACTATAAAATGGACTTGATGAGGTACGAATATCGTGAAAAACAAAAAGAAAACAAAAAGGATCAAACCACTAAAAGCTTTTTCGTAGGTTTCAAAGAAGTTTGGTGTAGTGTCAAATAGTATATTATTAAATGTAATAATGAAAATTTATATTAACGCAAAGGTCCAATATAAGTTATGGGAGGTGCCAAAACTGGTAAAACTACAACAGCCTAACTTTTAGTTCCATATTTCTTGTAATAGTTTGTTTACAATATTATCCACACTAATTATACAGATTATACAATTAAACCATGCTAAACAAAATATTTTGATTGTTCTCAAACAAAGATAGGTTATAAGTCAATAAGTTTACGATTAATTGGATTTATAAAATTACTTGCCATTTCATTGACTACTGATGTAGAAAAATAAAATGCGATAAATTAATTAGTAACTTAAGATAGTGTTATGTTTGAACTAACCTAACTGTTGAAAACGTCAACTTCATTCAACATTATTGCAATAGATGAATACTAAGTGCTCTTTTTGATGTGGTTGATAATTAACTGAGCGCAAAACAATAAGTAAATGAAAAGATATAAGTTGCTTCAGTTCTTAAATAATTGACAGTAGACAACGATTTACCATGCCAAATTATATTAACTGGCAGTACAACAGCAGTGTGCCTTTATTGTTTGCAATATGCTACAATGAATTCTGCTAACTTCTATAATTTATCATGCATTATAAATACATAAATTTAAAGCACGCCACAACAATTAGAGACGACTTATAACTTAAAAAATGAGTGTAGAGGATTATAACATAAATTATAAAATAGTATAACCTTACAAAAATGTATAAGTTTGATAACTAATTAATTTTCAGTTGTGAATTGTGCGTTTTTATCTTTTTGTCTATCAATCAATGAAGATCTGTAAGAAGGTTATGTTTAATATATTTCTTTAAGAGTTAAGGATTTATAACATCAAATTAATAATATTTATTTAACTGACTTGGTGGGTGCTATTCCTTAAGGTGATGATAGAAATGAATAATTAAAAAAATTTGTATTTGGAGTTGCAGTTTGTAATGTACCATCACACCTCAAATAATACTTTTAAGTTGTTGGAAACAAAATGTATTTAGCTGATATAACATTCAGAAATTTTTTTGCAATGTATTCTTGTTACGCTACCAACGAATTAAATGATTAACTAATTTAAAAAATATGGTTATTGTAGAGATACCAAAGCATTTTAAGAATAATTATAATAAATAAGTACACTGTATGCAAGATAAAACTTTGGTTGTATGGATAATAAAATTATAATTCTTTGTAATTTGCCCCTAAAAATGTAAAATAAAAATCCAATTAATATATAAGAATTTGATATTTTTCAAATATTAATTCAATGTAGACATTTAGTTGCACATTGTGACTCATTTATTTCCATTTATATAAGCGTTTTATTACGTGAATACTTTGGTTCCCCTTAAAACTATAATTTATTTGTAATGTAACTTTCATGTTTAATCGGAGATCTAGAATAAAAGGAATAAGATGATATAAATCCTGGATTGTATAAACTTGGCGCTTAAGATAAATATATAGAAAGAATAATTAATGGCAAAAATTCAATATAATTGCATGACACGTCGTTTACTCAACTTAAAATTGCTGAAATTCTTTGTGTTGTTGGAATTAAGGAGTTAAATCAAGTCTATGATGAGGCTGATTACGCTCAGCCCAAGATGAATAAGATGAATGAATGGGATGAAGATGAAAAGAATTTTGAATTATTCTCTCAAAGTATTATGAATTAAAAGCAAGATTCTTTATTAATTGAGAAATAGAGAGATAACTAAAATAGTTATGAAAAGATACTGAAAGAATCTTAAGACTAATTGATGATGATATAAAAGCAGGTTAATTTTATGTTAAAGCATTTTTAATCCTTCTAAGTATTTTTTAAAAAAAATAAAGAATATATTTAGAAACAATAGAATAATAACAATACCACAATAATTTAGTTGTTTGCAAGAGAATATTAAGCTGCTTTCGATAGCTTTGATAATGAAACTTGTGAGTAAGAATCTGAAGACAAAAATAGTCTGAGTATGTTAAAAGATAAAGATAAATGAGTGATATATAATGTTATAATATAATTCTTAATGAAACCAAGCAATTAGTAATATATTATTATCATCAGCTCTTATAGAGCGGTTAGAATTAATATGTATAAGTAGTGTTTTCATAACCAAACATTAAAACGATTAAATTATATCATGGTGATCATTTTTGAGATTTCTTGTTCTACATATACTGATAAGCATAATTTATATATATTTACTGTACTCACCTAATTTTTGTCCTTAAAAAGCTGTACAAAAAGATATGTGCATATTTACTTAAAACTTATAATATATTGATATAATATATACACAAATTCAATATAATCTAGAAACGTTAAAGTTTTAACGTTGCTCTTATAGAATGAAAAATTATGCTGTAAAATACTTTATCATCTAAACCAAAATATCATCAGATCCTCGCTTTTCCTCTATAGCTTGTCCGTTATCCAACCACAAATTTGATATTGCTGTATATTTTCAAAGTATCAAGGTATACTTGATTTCGTGACATTACAGTTATCCAATATGATACCGAATATTCAAATTGTTAAAATACAACATAAAACTCTGCACCACCAAAACAAACTACTTTTGCGTCCAATATATACATCATCAACTTCACTTCATCTTATCCCAAGCGATCTCGAACCCGAACAATTATTTACCACAGTATACCATTTCCTCGTCAATATCCTTCTGGCTCTTTAGCTTCTCCTCTGTGTTCGGGTACTTCAGAAACAGTAAGTGGGCGAGATCCGTTCCAAAAAAGGAGCCGTCGACCTCGTTCTCGCCGTAAAATTAGTAAACGCAGTTGCACTTACAGCAGTAAACGCAGAACGGAGCTATCCCGGGCTTATCCGAAACCGAAATGGGAGCTAGCAGACAGTCATCGCAGCCTTGGCGTAAGCACGTGCCAAAGGTCTTATTCAGCACCAGCTTGTGCATCTTGGACAAACCGGCGTCAGATTACACGTACCGCTTGTGCAAGAGGCCGTAAAGTATCATCGGCTCCACGTCCGAGATCAAATCCTCGTCATTCGCAGATAAAGCGTTCGTAAGCTGGTCAAAGGCCTCGTTGTAGCGCAAAAAGTACTACTTCAAATCCGTGTGGTTAAACTGATCCAAGACGAACTCAATTGGCACATCCACCATGTACTTAGACTAAAACAGCTGGTGATGCGTGGTGCTCACCACCGGCTCGGAATTCTGCTCGTCCGAGTACAACAGAGTAAAAGCCATGTTGAAGTGACAAATGAATCTAAGCGCGTAAACAACATATAAAATTGTTTAAACACCTCACTTCAACAATAGCATGAATGATGAAATATAACCAGTACCGGCGATTCCAACGTTCAAATTCAATTAAAATGAACTAAATTTATCAATATACTAATAATACCAAACGAAAACGGAGGAAGTGAGCGATAAAATATCAAACGACATTATTTACCAGACAATGAACTTCTCCGAACGAATATTGAGCAGTTTGGAAAAAATATTTTAAAATCATTTATTGTACGTAATGTTCGAAGCGGAACTAAACTGCAATCCAATGACTGATCATATTCAACCCAAAAATGTATTCACAGTGTTTAAAGAAGCAATACAGAATATTCTGAACTCAGTTGTAATTTAGAGCCAGAATAACAACAAATAATAGATTTACAATGATATTTACAAACTGCTCAAATTAGAAATTGATCAGAGAGTTGAAGCACAATAACTTCTTAGCCACTATTAGATTACAAATAATGTATATATGCAATATAATAAGTATTTAACGGAATAAATCGAAAATATGCAACAATAATTCAACACTCAATCAATTCACCAAAAGTAACACTTACTGCACCTGAAACAACAATTAGAATCAAAAAATTTAATTTACAAAGCCGACTAAGTACAAACTCAAAAATCTGGCAACAAATAAAACGAATAAGAAAGCACATAAGTATAATAGTTAATATTAGATCAACTAGTAACTGAAAATAAAAAATATATCTATTAAATAACACACCTAACAAAAATTGTTAACGAATTATAAGAATAAAGAAATAGTTTATAATTATCCGTCCAAGTAGCTAAACAAAAAGTTGTTCAAATTGAGCATGATAAACAAAGCATCCAACAAATATCAAGTTAGTAATAAAAAGAAATAATTCGACTTTAATAACTTATCGAAACAAATAGAGAACACTAAGATAAAATTAAATAACAAATTTTAGACTCAGATAGAGAGGCGTGCCTTATTCAGCAATAAAATGATAAAATTAATGAAGAATTAAAAGATTAAATAACAAAATAATAACAAATAATAGAATTTTACAAGTTGCAAGAATTAGAAATCGAATAATCAAAAATTGATGTTGAATCCTAATGTGAAAGTGTTATGAATCACAGTGTAATTTTGTACTAAGAGCTATAACAAATTAGTACATTTAATATAAACGCAATATAAAGAACTCCAGTCCTTAAAAAATATACGCCTTAATTTAATTCTATTTAGAATCGCAAAGAAGACAGCAATATTATAAGTTAGGAAGCAAATTAGGATGGTATATTTGATATTGAACACTAACTAATTTAGACGGAAACCGAATATTAATAATTATAGCATATTAATAACACAATATCAACTTTAGTAGAAACTATTGTTGAAGCTTCAGTATAAACTGATAGTTTTATTTAAGATGATATATCTAAACAATCAAGTCGTTAACTCTTTGCACGGCCATCATATCTTTTCGTCGATGACCTTATCTGGAGTTGGAATGACTAATTCTTTATTTTATCTAGATGAATTTCTATAGGACTTCCCACGATATTTATTATATAAATCTGTGAATGAATCACTAAATTATTAGGATTCACTAATTTATTCATTTGTTATATTATAATATTTACATATAATCTAACATACTATAAGATTACCACACCATTAACATGATCAATAAAGTGGGCCAATCTTCATGATGACTAAAATGATAGCGAATCAAAAAATCCAACGTTAAATATAAGTGCTGACCATAGTTCAAGTTACAAAAGATAATGAAATATTTAATGTTCTAAAGTATTGGGCCGTATGATCGAATTTTTAAAAAGGTCGATGATCATATTAATGGAATATGGTTCCATGTTGTTGGCACTGACTTGCGATTTGTTTTGAGTCGATTTTCATAACATTATTTTGCACTTCGCTTGCTATCGACCCGTTTTTAATTCTTCAACTATTAGACGATGGAGTGGCCGTGCAGACTTGACTCACAATAATATGAGTTTTGATGTTGTACCTCAATAAAAGTAGATTGAAATCTGAATCTCCAAATGAAATACAAATTTCAAAATTCTAATAATATTCTATTCTGCCTGAATTTTGAACAAAAGTTTATATCAACCAGAATGAATATAATACATAGCAACTCTATGCATTTGTAAATAAAGATGGATTAGAAGTCGTTCTCACTGCGGCGGCTGGTACTAAAAGAGAAATGTTCCTCATTTTCTAGTATTTAAAAGCCGTTGATGGTAGAGTGTGTTCGAGTGAAGACAAGTCCTACCGCATTTGTATATACTCATACAACAACTTAGGCTCGGATCAACAGAAGGAAAGTGTTTGTTGAACCTATGTTAGCCGTGCAAAGGGTTAATTCCGTTAAGTTCCTACATTAGTACTCAGATTAGTATTAAGCGTTGCATTCAATTGCATTAGTCATAACCGGAAAATGTATTCCTCCAAAAATTCAAAAAATACCCACTAACATTATTTAAAAAATCATAATAAATATAATCAAAAACGAATATAGTTGGATTCATTACCAATTAAGTTGTCTGATTTAAGAACAGGTGAATTAATGGATGTATATAATGATTTACATGATAATAATGATTGCATTGGTATAGATAGGAGTAAATGAGCTATTTTGATGATGGATACGAGGTTTAATGCACTAGTAACTTGATGAGAATACTCCCTGAACGCGATAATTTCTGAGTTGTTAGATATGACATGAAGTGAAATTGATAATTTAATCATTTTTTCATTACAACATACGTCGAAGACATAATATATAGTAACATCAAGGTAGAATAGAATGTAAGATCATGAAGGTCATCATCAAGGTAGAATAAACGAAAGTTAAGTGTTTAAAATAGTTTTTAGATAAATCAATATAGATAAATCAAAGATTTTTCACTAATTAGCAAATTATGTAAGCTATAAGAGGGAATATGCGACAGTTATGAACTCACGTCTTTAAATTATGTTGAAATAATAAATAAATATATGTGATTCTAATCTCCTACCTGCCTCGCTCTCAAGGGGGTTACATTTTCACTTATAAGGGGATTGCCATTTTCAACTCCTTATAATGAAATGTATCCAAAATTATTGTTATATTTGAAGGGTTTATGGCCAAAATACACGGCTAAAACGCATGATATTTGGTACTCGCTTACAAGGGGGTTAGACATGAAGGAACTCCCTTGTAAGCGAGTTGACCTACCCCTTATAAGCGAAAATGCGACCCCTTCTGAATGAGGTTATGTAATCTACTAACACTATATCGGCTCACTCTTTTGGCACATCTCAAAAACATCCACTCAATAATCGATTACTTCAATCACAGGAACATTTTAAAATGATATTTTCATTTTAATGCGTTCTTTACTTCTGTAACTATGTGCATAAAGGACTCTATATTTTTAGTGTTAATTTTTTGATTCTAATAATGTACCAAAAGAGTGAGCCGATATATAATAATGTATAACAATATTTAATCTTTAAAGGACCGTCGGGTTAATTTGGGTTTTTTTTGTTTTCTACAGTTCTAAAAAATTATATATTGTTATATTACATGGTAACTCGACAATTCAGTTTTTTCAATTTTAGACCCACTTCTTTAACAGAAAATGAGAAATATTAGACTTGAAGCTTAAAAATATTTCATAACCTTATCTTGCTTCTAATAAGCGGAATTAGTGCAGATTACTTATTATAGGATCTGAATACTAATACATCCCACCTGCATCATACTAATTTAGTCAAATTATAATATTGCCAAGTAGAAAACAATTTAAAGACAAGTTAATAATAAAATATGTAACTATATGCAATTAATATTGTGATAACCTACTTTTGAAAATTTATTCACTTACTTGATTGACAATATTAAATTTATTTAATTTTGGACTCAATATAGGCTAGCTGGTTTTGACAATAAATTTTAGTAATACATTTAAAGAAATAATTGTATTTATACTAGAAAATACCAGAGTCAACATCAACAAAGAAAATAATTACCACAATTATGAATACAGTAAAGAAAAAACAACTTGTAAAATTATGATAATGCAACATTATGTTAACCATAAGGTATTCATAGAAATGTGTTATAATTGAGGTACGCAGTTTAAGATGTGCCTTGAAACAGTTAGTGTGATTTGTATTTTTAACTTGTTGATAAGTAAAATACAACCTATTAAAATTAATATTATATGATTATACTCTTACACATCTAGTTTTTACAAATTAATAATAAGTCCACTTCATATTCTATTTTAACTTATAACTTCAGTTTACCAAAATATTTTGTATGATGAAATAAGCTTCTACAAAAATTTGGTGTCAGAACTTGGTCATAAGTTACGTTGCCCTATTTTCATACTGAATGGAAATAGTTTAAATTTTTCGAATTCATGAGTTGTAAATCTCAACAAATATACAACAAACTCAATAATATAGATAACATTAGTGATAATTTATTAGTTAATATTAATTTACCTACATTAAGTTGACTGAAAACTAGTTTGTGTAAATCATAAAATATTAAATGAATTACACAAATACTCAAGTTCATAATCTATTAAGTTATAATTTATATAGTTATATACAATATTGAAATAATATTCAGTTAGTTTCCAATTAGCTTCTTCAAGATCAAAAATATTTATTGTAATTAATATTGAATTTCGCAGTAATAGATGCAAGTGATATTTACTTTAGTAATATTTATAAACATTGATGTTCTATGTAATATATTATAATAAATTTGCTTGTAGTATTCTAGTTGTACATAATTTGAGTGATCTAAATTTCGATTCTGGATTTGATGGATATGGAGTGAAATTAAAAAGTGAACTATATACAACCTCTCACTAATACATATATCATATTGGTTTGCTTCTATATTCTATTTTAATTTTTTGAAAAACCCCTATGGTCCTTTAAAGATTAATGTATATTAGTATCGAGATGTTATTGCTAAGTATAGCCGATAAGTAAAATACAAAAATATACTATTTCAATTATAATTCCAGATTTATTACATTTTTTAAAAATGCTTTCATTATGAATTAAATATAACTTATGATGTGTCGAATATTTATTTACTTGACAAAAAGTAGTATCTTCAGCAAAATGCAAAAATTATCATTTTATTTGATTTATAGAAATGTACATTTAAAATATTATTAATTCTAATTCTTCTGCATTCTTATCATCTTAAAAAGTTAACATGGTACAAAATGTATCTATGTCCAAAGTTAGATTCAGACAGAGTTAAGGTAATATCTAGCTGACGCCGTGATACTTGCAAGGACATGGAATTACAAATTTTGAATCGAGACTGATATTTTCGCCTTAGATTAAATCCAGATCTAGTTTTCGTCCTCATTTAACTTATAAAGTAGAAACAGAACGAGTATTATTTCAAATCTGTATACTTTGTAGCAGTGTTTGAAAATATAACATTTTCACTTTTTAAATACTTCTATTCAGGTAGAACTTGATTAGGTTTCCAAAAACTCCCACTTCGCTTCTGTGCTACAAATGAAACCGAACATCCAAGAAACCGCCTTCCTCTCCAGAGCCGCTCAGGTCCTGGAGCATTTCAACAGTAACAGTCAGGTGACGCCCGCTGTGTACCAGGTCATGATGCTCAAAGATGACGAGTACGAGCTGTTTTGGAGCGAGATGCGCATTCAATCTGGGGTTCCCTCTTCAGAACTCCAAGATTTCTTCTCGAACCACGTCGCCCCAAAATTCCTCTTCAAGTACGACTCCTTCTCCCAGAGCTCTAGCTTGGACGCGGCTTAGACTACTTTTCAAGAATCGAAGGGACAAAAGTTCAGACGCAGCGTGAGCCGCCAGAAGTCGAGTGCCTCGGACCAGTTCAGAGAGCTCTTCGCGAATGGCCTCACCACAATTCTGTCCAGGCTCACGCTGGATAGCTATGTTGACCTGAGCTACGCCGACATCTGCAACAAGGTGAACTCCTACCTCGAGCACAATGACAAGACCCAGTTTTGGAGGACCATGACGGAGGCGATCGAGGGCAAGTCCAGCAAGCAGATCCAGGACTACTACGCGCACTCTTTCCAAAAGGCAATTTATACCAGGCAGCTCTCGACCGAGGACAAGGTGCTCCTGAGGCAGCTCAGCCAGCAGATGGCCGACGCAAAGCCCTCTAAGGTGGCACTCGAGTTCCTGAGTCGCTCTGAATACGCCGACTACTTCAAGCACAACGTTGTCATGTACGTCATCAACCTCAGGAGGACCGAATAATGAATTCTTTTTTGATTATTCTGATCTTTTAACTTGTAAGTATTTGGTACATTATTATTGTCATATTAGTAATATAAATATTACTTATAATATCAAGCAATTTTTCACTCAAAACCGCTCAGAACAATTTCTTTTTGAAATTAAATTGGTCTGTTTATTTAACTGTTAAATCTTAAAATAAAGAGTTTGTGGATCCTTTTCGGCTTTAATTGAATGTAAACTGCCTAACACTAGGATCACGACTAATTATTTTCAGTTCAAAGTCCTCTAGCACACTAGAGTTGTTTTAAATATTGTTAATTAGTTTTTTCGCTGGCTGGTCCCACTCATTAAAAGATGTTTCGCTAATTTTAGATTCTGATTTAAGAATTTTTTGTTTTAAAAGATTTTTTACTTTGTGCGCTCTGGGTATGTGAGAAATATGTTAAACTGAAGACAACATAATTGAAGTGAAATATTATATTATAATTATATACAAAGCTAAGATTCCAAAAAGACTAAATATATATTGGAATTAATTTATACATATTTGATTCATTCTTTTTATACTCATTTAATATAATAAGAATATCTATTTTGATTATATTTAATTATAGTGAACTTTCACATGTTTAAAATGGTATTTATTGAAACCTACATGTACATTTAACATAATTTTACTAGATAAAAATATGCGTAAAATATTGTTATTTATCTCCATTAATTTTGAAAAGAGGACTAATAAACCATTCTGGTTCTTCTTGTTGAACTTGGTCCGTTAATTTCACAGTAATTGAACTGTTTTTTCTTGAAACAACGAAGCTGTTAATCTATTTTAGCTAATTTAATGTGAATTGGAACGCTTCTTACAGTTATGGGAGGTGGAATTGCTTTTTCTTGTTTACTATGTGAGTAATTATATATTAAAATATTTTGCCACTTCTAATGCGGATGACAAATTCCAATAAATAATCTCAAGTTGGAGATTATTCATGAACTACTCATTAACACAAGAGGGCCAAAAATATGATTTCGATCGTATTAGACCATAATCGACTATTCAAAGTCGGTATTTAATATTCCAAAAAGGAAAAATAGAAATTACCACATGCAAAAAAGGACGGCAATGACAAAAATAAACGCGGTAGAAGATGTTTAGGGAAGGTCAACTAATTCACTTAACAAACTTAGGCAGTTCTGAAGCGTTTGTATCTCTTCATTTCTGGGTCCAACGGATGAATTCATAAAATATTGTACCAATCTGAACTAGTTATATCACTTGTTTAAGATGTCCCTGTGTAATTTCTACGTTTTAGTCAACAAAACTAATTTATGAAAGATTTTATCTCGAAAATATATGGTAGTTAAGCCTGATTGGAGAAAAGAATAAGAGGATCCAATGATTGGTATACGGACGCAATATGTAATTTATAACTAGTAGCGCAAGCACTGGACCTGCAGAGGACCTCGGTGTTCATCTTCAACTGGGTCAATCTGAACGATTTTAGGTATTTCTTAATCACGAAAAACAATGGAGGACTTTTTCTTTCAATCTCAACCGGGAGCTCAAGATGAAGTATTGGTACTTCGCTTAATTAGAATTATAATTCAGGTAGTTACAGTCGCTTTCATTCTCAATATTCAAATAATGAATGCATTTTTGCTTCTTGAAGAATGGAATCAAGTGGGTTAGTCGGGCCCAGCATTAAATAATATATTGATGCTACTCTAAAACAACAGTTATTTTACTTATGATCTTCCACTTCCATTTCATAATGAGAAATCAATTTTCTTGATTGTTAAATTATACAACGTTAGGTAAAGTTGAAACTTATTATTGAAGTATATACAGAGTTATATACGTTAATTATTGTAGCACAGCTATCCAAGGCTCAACCAGGCCTTGATGTGATTGAAGCACTTTACAAATCAATAGTAAATAGAGTTAATGAGTGTATTGATGAGGAGGGAGAACACACTCATTATTGAGCCGGGCAGTGATATAAGTAAGATTCAAATAATAAACTTCATTCTTCTTCCTAATTCAAAAAAGCATTTCGAGGGCCCACCACTGTATCTTCTTTGTTCAGTATTTTCAGTTCGAATTCTTTAACTAATCAAAAGAAATTAAATATAATTAAAGTTAAAATTAAAGTTAAACTAGCAACAAAAAATCTATTATTGTAATTAACAGAAATTGAATAATATTTATAACAAATTATTTGTTGTGTATATTGATTTGTTTAATTTCTCACATGAAAATGTAATTTATAAAATTAATCAGTATTTTAATTATCTTTTTGTAGACTAAACTAAATATTCAGCTTTAAACTCAAATTACTTAAACTCGCTTATTAATTATTTTTTCATGATAATTGAACATTAACATTTTAATCATTTCTAAACTTTCCACACCTTTATTTATATGTTTCTTCTCAGCATTACACAAGCGTTAGTCTGTTTTTATACAAATAATACCGTGTACTTAGATGTTCAAACGCGCAGTCTTATTTTCAAAGCTTGGCCACGCACAGATTAGTCCACAGAAATGAATGTTTGCAAATAGTTGAGTGGAGACCTGTACAAATTATCTATACAAACAGGATCTTTCACATATACTCTTTCGTAACCATAAATATACAATTTAAATTCACCAATAGACGTGATTATCCCTTGCGGTGATTAAATAAATAATTGTGCTTCAGCCTTCAAAGCTAAGTCCGCTATTTACATAATAAAGTTTTAGAATGCAAACTTTATAATAAATGAAGCAGCTTAAAACTTAAGAAGAGTTGATTTTAACAGGAAAAACTGTGTACAAAATCCTAAGTTGTTATATGGTCAAAATGTCTAACTAGCTCCTGGTGTGTTATCAAACGTGTTTAAATTTTCTGGAACACCAACATAAATATGCAAATACCCTCTTGATTCTTAAACAACTATGAATTCTAACGATTCTACTAAGAAAACAGCAGTGGTGAAATTTTACGCCTTTCCAGATTATTCAATGGAATCTTAGTAATTCAGAGAACCTTTATCAGAGTTAATACAGTAAGCAGCATATCCATGCGTGATGATGCCTTCATCAGATTTAAAATAATGGTGCGATAATATGATAAAGAATTTAGCAACTTAAAGCTTTGGTTACAACCAGGTTCAGTACTTTGTACCAGGTAAAATTCCTAATAGAGACGGGTCTATAACTAGAGACTACAATTACTCTATTTCATATGAAACAAACGAGGTGGTTAATACTTTACATGAGTCGTTCGATTGCTACTCTGGTCAGAACATAATGTTATATGCAAACACACTATTACTTACTAACATAATGAATCCTTAAATTAATTATTGTAACACAACTATGAGTTCATTCTTAGGCTTCAATTATGATAAAATGGTAACTAGAATTATATTTTAGGAGAATGAAGATTTCAGAATTGGTTAAGTATTTATCTTGGATTTTATCACAAGATCTCAGGTATTGAATTCTTCTGCTGAGTGGCTCGACTGCGATATTTCTACGAATGTTTCATATTGTAAGGAGGTTCTATCTTAGTAGTCAATAATTTCTAAGTATCAGCTAAGTGCGTAGCAGTTATTTTACAACAAGGATCTTTTGTTGAAGATACTGCCGTTGTCTCCAGAATTGTCAATAAGTTGCCTTTAGGAGGCATTTGCTTAAATTTCTGACTCATAAGCGTGTGTGAACATAAATAACATCTGCTATAACGCAACTTCAAATTAATAGTATACGTTTTCCTTCAGTAACTCTTCTGATTATGTCCTCAACATCTCAACACAGGCAGTGTTCCCAAATTCTGAGAGCAAGTATTGCGTGAACGGTGTGTTCTCGCGTAAATTGGCTGGAGAAATAACGGGTGGAGTTAGGGGTGGTTTTTCGTACGCATTTGCGTACCCAAAAAATATCGCGTACGAAAAGTCTGCGTAAGTTGTACGCACGCGTACATTGTACGTTACGTACAAAAACGAAATTGCGTACGATATATTTTAATTATTTATAAATTTCGTTCAACTTCATTATAAATTGCTATTTTAACAGTTAATATAACTAAATAATTCTTAAATAATAGTAGTTTAATTTATTACTTGAAATTAATTTGAAATTTAGTTAACATATATATTGGAGTGAAATATTAATATTATGTGTATATACTTACTATTATTATAATATTTCAGTGTAAGCATCGTAACTATTCTTATTGTGTTGTAAAAGGTGTTAAATTAGTAAATAATTAATATCTTATAATAATATGAAATATATTCATAAATACATTATATTTAGCGCTATTTATTAATTTAGTGTAGTATTTAGTATGTATCGTAATTTTTATAGTGATATTAGCTTATATTACAATTAGTACAATTATATCAAGCAAAGTGTTATAAATAAATTCATTATGTTGAATTAGTGATTTATTTTAGCAATACACACTAATAATATGTATTTTTCAGACTTCAATCTTGATATTAGAAATATTTTGAATACATTACATTTAAAGTGGAAAATATTAGAAAATTTGTACGTATTATCATTAAATAATCAATTTCTCAATTAATTAATTGAAATCTCATGAATATCTCAAAATATCTAAATAAATTGCTCATTTTGCGTACAAAAATAATATTTGCGTACGAAAAGCAAGTTTGTTGTACGTGATTCGTACTCCGCGTACAGAAGAAAAATCGCGTACAAATCGCGTAAAAAAACCACCCCTAGGTGGAGTAGTTCATATTGGTTCTGACTTGGTTCCAATTGGTAGTTCAACAGATAAAACGTAAATTTTAGCCGTTAATAATATTCAGTGGATTCTGCTAGGGATAGCTGTTGTTATGGGAATCCTCGTTATAGTTGGCATTTTCAAACCACTCGTGTGATAGATTTCAATATATATAATATTTAATTTAGTTAATGAAGGAATACTTCTATGACAATAACCTCTAATGTGAGCCGTAGGGAACAACTATCAAAAAGAAACTGAGACATGTGAACTAGTTTTACCCACGTTATATTATTTTTATATAGAAATTGCCTCGAGGAAGTGATATACATATACTTGTATGTTCATTTTACTGTGTTGGTTGACCAATATCAAATTCAAACAATAATAAAATTCTAAACAATTTGGTCATATTCATATTGAATTTGTTTAAATTATAAAAATCATAATGATATATATTTGTAAATAAAGATAAATAATAATAAATAATGTATCAAACACTCCAATATGGAATCACCCCTATAAATTATGTCACCATTACCTACGTAAATACCTGTAAAATTAGAATAACTGGATTAAAATGATTATATAAGTTATTAATAAACTTTATTAGCAGCCGTAAACGAACTAACAATAAAAATTGCAGAATGTACAGCATTTTAGACTCAAAGTGCTTCGTAATAAATAGAAGAATTTTTTGAATCACGACCCCTATATGTAATGTTTGAAAAGGAGTTAGGTTGCAACCCACTTACAGATCATTTATCGCCTAAAAATGTATATTCGTTGTTTAAATTTATAATATAAGATGCATTAAATAAAATTATCGATAAAAGTAAAGCAACAACATTTGCTTTAGTTTAGAATTAATTAGATGAAATTATCAAACAAGAGATATTTAAGCGTATTGAAGCTGAACATATTCTTGAACATTATTGTTTGACAAATAACATTTACTAACAATATAATTAATATTTAGTCAAATTTATAGAAGATACAGGTAAAAAATAAAATAAAACAACAACTACTCTAAAGCAATAAGTATTTACACTTAAAGAATAGTTAAATGCTAAAAATTCTTTGTTTAAAGCAGACTATATACAATAAACACAAAAAAGTGAGTAAAACGATGAAAAATCTGAAATTGTAGTGCAATAATAGATAATAGAGTAACTTATGAAAGAGAATAAAAAATATGTTGTTTAACTATCATAATTATAAAAGAAATTTAGTGATTTATAGGATAAGTATAATTCCTTAACGTAGTAAAATAAGGATTTAAAACAATAATTACAGAATATGGAACTAAATTCGAAAACTACTATAAATCAACAACAAAAATTAATTCAGAAGTTGTATGATCAAATAGAGCTAGCTGCTTTAGATGCATAAAATGTTGCTAAATAGCATGACATGCAAATGGATAAACTTACTTACGAATATGATATCAAAATTAATTCTTTGGAGCAAGAACTTAGCAAATACAAATCTTAAACTCCAGATATTTTAAAACCGGTAACATTGGAACAAGTTGTACAAACAGATCCAGAAAGACAATCAAGGCGTTCAATTCCATACGATGTTTGGTATCAAGAACTCATAGATTAGCGAGTAAAATAAGCAGAATCAAAATAAGAGAAATTGGAATAAAGTGAACCAAAAGAAAGCATAAAAGTGCCAAATGATATTTATGATGTTGAATAGTAACTACTTTTGGCAAGTACAAACTATTAATAACTTCTATATGTTGGTCAGAACGTGTAACAATTGATTGATAACTTAGTTGAAGCTTCAGTGTAAACAGAAAGCGTTGATGAACCAGAGTATACTTGTAAATCACTCAAAAGAGACAAGTATCACACCACAACATCCTCTAATTTAGATAAAGCTCCTGAACCTCTACTTGTTAAACATTTCTAACCATCAGATGCAACTTTGGGCAACATTGCCTCCAATAGAGCTAATATTTTGATTGGACAACCAGTATTTTAGCCTTAATCAATAAAGTCTTTTATGAGTTAATTATAATCTTAGTAAGAATAAATGTTATAGAAAAAGTAATAACTGATAGCACTAGTAAAAAACAGATACCATCCACTAAAATAATTAGCTTTAGCCCTTACAAAATAAAAATAATCTTAAACCACTAAAATTGGAATAAAAAACATCAAATTTGCGACATTTCAATTCAAAGAAAATAAGCTAAGTGATTCTTAACCTATAAAGATTTCTGATTTAAGAACTGGTGAAATACTGGAAATTTATAATGATATATTTAAAGCTAAATGAATGAAGTGAAGCATTTATAATAATATATTTTTCACTACATTGAGCTAAGGTTGTTATTTACATCGTCGAAAAGTTTCATTGATAATTCAATGACATCTTTGTAAACTGTTACAGCTTTTCGTTTTCCCTCGCATATTTCTCGTAATCCAGCTTCTGTCATTGCTCTAAATGTGGTGGCTATGAAGTTGTAGTTAACTCTTTAATACAGTTCGGAGATAACTTTCCCAGCTGCTTCTACTTGCATTTTTTGGTTTACATATCCTCTGTTTTGAACGTTGTCTATGTGTTCTGCGATAGTTGCGTCCGTTCCGATTCCATATTG
Organism: Hexamita inflata; assembly: GCA_963988835.1. NCBI lineage: Eukaryota > Fornicata > Diplomonadida > Hexamitidae > Hexamita > Hexamita inflata. Next base: position 40,497 of record CAXDID010001210.1, read on the forward strand.
GTCCATTTTCTCAATTAATTTCAACTATGTCATTTTTTCGTCGCATGCGGTGTGTTCTATGTTACTTAGTGTTAGATTTTGCACTTCGACTTTTTGTGCTTCTTTGAAGTCTGGTATGTCTTCTTTCTTCTGGTCGTGTAGAATTTCGGTGAATCCCGGTTCTTTTACGTATGTTTATGTTGCTTTGAATTCCAGTTGTCCAACTTTGGTGGTGTACTCATGTTTTGTGCGTATGCAGTCGAAGCTCACGCTTGCTAGGTATAGTCTACACACAGCGTCGAATACCGTTTATTCTAATCCGGTTAGGCTAACGCAATTTAGTGGGTGAATTGGAGGGTGTGATTCATCATTTTGCAACTTTTTTGATTTGTTATTTGATTCGATTTTGCTCAGATTAGATTTGAACTGATTATTATTTATTAGTTTTTGGACATAACTGTTGTAAGTTCCGCTGCTTAGATTTTGTACCAGTTTTGTGTTGTTCATATCGTTCGTAAATTATCTGGTTTCAGTTCTGGGGTAGCTGATGAGCCCTTTTTAATAAAGTGTTTCTGCTGTTTTCATCACCGTTGAGGCGTTAATGTTTTTCAGGTACTTTTACAGCTCGATTGTGTTCGGGGGTGGTGGTGGGTGCTACGTGGTGTCCGAGGATGTGCAAGTGATTTGAACGTAAGGGGATTATTTGAGTTGTGCTTAGCATTTAGCTGATTCCTCGTAGCCGATTAGGAGTGGAAGCTGCTTTGACTCGAGTTACTGCGGAATTGCAGATTTGAGCGAGAGTTTGCAGTCTTCGTTGAAGTTCTTGTGATTCTTCAGGTAACACAGGCCTAGAGTCGGAATCTAACATGTGCCGAAGGTATAACGCGGCTTCTTCGAATTTCGCGCAACCTCGTCCATCCGAGAGTTGAGCTTGCCAGCATTCTTGTTCTATAAAGAAGACAGCGCATAACCAATTCGAAGATCAAGCTGCTAACGAATATCAACCGCCTCAATCGTACCAGTATTCAAAGGAGATAAATTTGAAAACGCATTTATCAACTCGGTTTTAGTCAAACTCGAAAATCTTGCTCTTTTTGCGCTCAAACCACCAGACGGCTCAGAAATAATATTCTTCTAATAATCCGTTCTCACAACTGGTAAGATAGAAGGGTAAATATTTATTTTTCTCGAATCAGAAGCAACCTCAACTGCTTCCCACGCGATGTGTTCACCTTCTCGATCATTATCTTAGCACAAAATCAACGATGTTGCAGTGTTAATGTACTTTTTAATAGTTTTAAATAAACCTGTGCCGTATTAAGTTACTTTTGAATGTATGGGCGCTTTAAAAAATTCACGGGACTCTAATTTAGTTTATGTAAATTCGTAATTTTTTGCATGACCTGCTCCATGCGTTATTATCATTTGTTATTATACATTTTGTAAAGTCATAGTAAATGTATATGCATGAGTGTATTTGTCTATACTAGTTTATGTATATGCATTATCGGATAATACTATTGCTAATTATTTTGCAACAGAGTGCTTTTCAGCTATACACAACATTTAAAGTGGTATTTGTTAGTGGTATATAAATACATATTTTTTTAATTTCTATTTAATACCATTTCTTTTTTAAATACTCAATAAATGCAAATAAAAGAATACACAGATGAAATTTAATTGGGTGTCAATGAATATAAAAAATTAATATCAAATTCAAAGGAATTATCGGTTAGACAGCATGGATTGCAATAAAGATAGTTAAAGATAGTTGATAATACTAGAGATCTAACAGGGATCAAATCTACTAAAAATAACAACTCCCCGAAAATGTCATTTAGATACAGAGTTCATCCAATATTCTACAGTGCCGAAGAAATTTAATAACTGTATTATAAATAGGATCATTAACTTTAAGTGTATAAAGCAGCCAAAAAGCAGTATGGGTGGAGAGAATAACGTTAAAATGCGATCAAGTGAAATTATATAATTTAATATTATGTTATTTTCTTTCTAATATCTAACTGTTATATTTTAAAACAATAATTGATATTATAATTCAAAAAATGAAAATAACAACGTATAACTTCAAAAATAACAATTATAAGAGAATTTAAGATTGAAGTAAATAAATCACTCCTTTACTGAAATGAAGCTAGCAATTTCTAGTAAACAAACATACAATACTTAACAATTATAGGATTACTGCTTTTACTTTAGATGCGTGTTTTCTGTTGTCATAGGCGCAATATTAGGTGTTACTAAAGTACAATCATTTTTTGGCTTCATTCCACTATTATTGGTGGTAGCTTATCCAGTACGTTAGATAGAATTGAAAACCGACTTTGAAGGTAAGTCATACATAAAAATAGGTTTGCTTCCTTGCGTTTGTTGCTATATCTTTTCCTGGTTCATGATATTCAATTTAATGCCATGAGTGAATCAATAAATTATTATATATGTCTCTCATTTCATACTCCGATAATTTCTTGTCTTATTATCTTCATTTCGTTTTGTATTTCTGTGTTGTAGCATTCTACTTGTTCGAGTTATTCTTGTAGTTCGTTGATTTCATTGATTTGAACTTTTTTCTTGTAGAATGTGCGGAGTATTGTGTTTTGGTCGATTTTATCGACCTTTTATAAATTTGTAATAGCTTGGATCCATTTTTCGTGTATTTCTTCTGTTGGTATGATGAGTGGGACGTCAGCAAGTTCAATGATCCACAGAAATTGTTCTAGGAGTGATATTTGCAGGTCTTTCAGGTTATATTTTGATATTGCGTAGTACTGTCCGATTTGAACGTAGTTTTCGTGTATTTGTACCTTAACTGTTAGGTATTTTTGCATTTCTCTGGTCATAAGATTTAGTATATTAGTGTAAAGCGTTTCCTAAGTGTCTGCGATGTCCAGAATGAGTCTTTTGATTAGTTTGCTCGTTTTGTCAAATCTTAGATCTGATACAAATACGAATAAGCAAATACATTACAGAATTTAGAAGTGGGCCTTTACAGCGTTTTTACTCAATAAACGTTGTAATTCGTCCATTAAGTTCTGGCTAAGGTTTTGGTCAAGATATAAAACTGTTTTAATCAGTTTATGTGTGTGATCCGGATTCGTGTTTTCAATCTTGGAATAGTTGAACTGGTCAATCAAATGAAGCTGCTCGAATCCGTTTTTAAGGTTTTGGTTGAATAAGACTTAAGTTCTGTTTAAGGTCACGTCGTAGGTGGTGTGGGTGAGCGTTTGCCTGTCAATTTCAGTGAAACTGAGATTCTTGGCCTGAATCTTAAGGGATAACGGCTACTCGAGCTAGGAAAGGGGTGAAAAGGAGTGGTATTTGTAATTTAAGTCCTTGCTGGGCAAAATCTCGTTCTTTATACTCAAAATCGTACTACGGGATGCGCGAGGCATATCCAGCATGAAATAAATCAATGCGTCGTAAAGTTACGCATTTTCAGCATAATGCAGCATAAAGTAATTCTCCAAAGTCTTAAGGAAACTTTGAGGATAAATAAAGGTAGAAGTGTCGGTCAAGAAGCCTTATTTCTTACCCATATCCTGCTAAAATTCAATTGACTACTACTCCTTCGTTAAATATACGTAATCAAGAGCGAAAACTAAGAAATCCATGTAGTCTATGGGCTACTTGTTAATTGACTAAATATAATCAATTAATTTATTAAGTTTCTAAGCAACACTAAAATGATTTACTTTGTACTTCACAAATAAATCACGGGCGAATTCTTATTTAGAATCGAAATCATTGAAAACTTGAATCTCTTGCAGTATTTGCTTTTGCTTATTTGAAAATTACTCAATAATACAATCAATATAATCCTATGGCGTAATATGATATAAAATCTCTTAAGTAGTTTGTATTATTGTTTACTAAAACGTATCTTATTTATTAATTATTGCAAGTTAGATAAGTTTAGGCAGATCAAAGTTTTGCAACAATGATAGTTGTTTCGTCTACAAATTTGAACTCATATTTATTAATGTTTGTGCGAGTTCACATTATATTTGAACATTATCCATGATTTTAATAAATTAGCTCTACTAACGAAGAAACATTGTTCGGGCACGAGCACAATAATCTTCGCATTCAATATTTTTACTATCATAATAATAATTTGAGCATAATTAATAATCCCAGAAAGCACTGATTGTATCCACCAATACATTCCAATATCTTTCGGTTTCTTCAAGACAAATGACAAACTTATAAGGTTAAGAAATAACATTTTAAATCATATGGAAAATGCTTGCTTTCTTAGGCAATTGTTAAGTGACGAATATGAAATATGAATCATTGGCATTAAATATTATGGTTTCTATTTCTTCTTTGTAATGCTATAATTCTTATTCATTTGTAAATATTACAATTATAGAATCTACGGGGTTGTCTTCTAAATATCCTTATATTGATGAATAATATCCGAATGTAAAAGTAAATTAGATATTATTTGTTGAAATTTTTTAATAATTAGGTAGTATTTAAATATTTGTTTGTAATTTGTGTATAAGCATTTCCATTTTAATCAAAACAAGTTCAAAATCTCTATTTTAATCTTCTATTACTAAAGCTTTTTTACTAAATAATCCACAAAGTAATTTGTTTATTATATTTTAATTACAACCACACAATTACCATATTTCTTAAAGCGAAATGAAATGTATTGGAATTTATTTTCCAGCTTCGTATTATATTAATGCTTACTAGTTAAGAATTATATTTTAAATTTTGGTAAATTATAACTATTCAAGTGGATATATAATTCCTATTTTGTTTTAAATGATATGATCCATGACTTATTATGGATTAATATTATTCAATAATGCCAATTTTAATATAATTTTTGAAGAAAGTTATTACTCTCGTAATGTTATATAATTTTACCACTCTTAAATCTGAGATAAATCAGATAATTTATTATCTTAAATACAATTTAAATTATTCATTTACAATTAATTAGATTAGATATTTTAATTATTTTTAAGAATAATATTATTAACAGCATTTATAGTAGAACTATTATTGTTAAGCCTATCCTTTATTTAATGTAATTTTATTACTTAATGATCGACTTTTTGTTAATGAATATTAGCAGCAGATTCAAGTTGTACTAACGAAGACTTTAATGGTTCTAATTACGTCCACTACTTTTTCATAGCAACTACAAGATATACCCAATCAATAACACTTGTTACAAGCACACTTGACTAAGAAGCAGTAAAGTAATTGAAATCAGGAGACTGTAAATACGCTTCAAGTAATTCTAATTATTCGTCGGTTATAAATTACGGCTTAAAATTTTATATTAAATCTGAAAAAAATTTGTTTAAGAATGTTTATTATACTTATTTATAACTATTTTCAGGTTAGTAGTACATTAATGTTAATGCATTGTGTTATTCGCTGTTCAATTCTGTTTGCTAAACATCACCTTTAAATATAGTTGTCCAAAGTTATGATTTCTTAACTAATTTTTTCTTTATAATAGAACTATGTTAAAATATATCAAATAGAGAATATGGATTATGATTTACATAAGATTCATTTAGATTTTATTATATAGATCCAACATATGTTATTATACTACCATTTTATAAAGCTTTTAATTCAGTTTACTCATTAGATTATGTAAAAAATTAATGATAATTAAACCCTGATTCATTAAATCTAAATTTATATGATGACTAATGTCGGAAACTTAAAATTGCTATATTTATATACTCTGTATTTACACTTGGATAAAATTTATACAACTATTATTGTTATCTCTGCAGGCACAATTCTTTTTTACAATCACAATAATCAAAATAATAGGAAGGAAAGTCTTTTATGTATTTTGGATTTTCCATCTGAGCTTAAAGATAATTATAGTGCATTACAAATGTTCTAACTTGTATTTAATAGTAACATTTTGATTTAACACTAGTTGATTCAATAAATAATAACTAATTAACGGTATCGGCATAATTATGTTAGTTTTAGTTAAATGGTATTGTGATTTGAAGCATTTGGTTTGTTATTTTATCTAATGGAAGATTAAATAAGATAGCAATACAATCTGCAACTCTTTTAATTAATTCTGGAGGATTTATTGCATTTCTAAATAACGATAATGCTGGCGAATTGATCTTTTTGAATCTGTCTAACATTTCTAAGTATATATTTTCCGATTCTTTGACTAAGTTTCGAGTTCTTTATAATTCAGCTTTAATTTATATTGAACGAGTATCCATTTATTCTAACTCGTTTGTAATTTATAATACAACTTTTTAATCAACTTATTAAGTCTCAATTATATCTTTTATTTATGACGTGTGATATTTGTTATTTTATTCTACTGATGTAATTATAGATTAAAATTTTTCGACTTTTGATTTGTTTAAATTGGTTTGTTATTAAATGTCTTTATTAAAACTTTCAATAATATGTTTATGGTACTATATTGCCTTCATTTCGGAAGAATATAATAGCATAAGTTGATTTGATAAAATAAATAAATCATAATTATATTTATCTAATAATTTAATAACTTGATTTTCTTTCTCTCCAAATATTTGTTTGATAGAATTATGAAGGTATTTTGATTAATCGGGTTCCATTTACTGCAACCATAGTTATTAATTGATAATTTTATCTATATAAACTGGTATAATCGATTTATTGAATAATTTTCTTAATTCAAAAATAGTTATATGATCGCTAGATAATTACTTTTAAATTAAAGAGGATAATAAGTCAAAACGATTAATTGTGTTTTATCTCAGACTATGCCATAATTATTTATTAGTTAGTTGTTCAAACTTTCCGGTTCCTCGTAGTAGTATTATAATTTTATGTAACCCTTATCCTGGAATTTGTGACTCGGTAAATATTTAGTTAATATATTCTGATAATAGAACAATAAAGTGAATATTAGACTATTCATTATCAGAATTAAGTTCTAAAACTTTTATTTGTGAACTGTTTTTATAGTCTTTTATTGCAGCTTGAATTTATTCGCGTGAACAAAGTGAAATAGTTAAAGTTTATGGACACTAAAGAATATCTGAAATATAAAAATATTTCGAAATAGATTCTGCTGTTTTAATTTTCCCTTCAACTTTAGAAATATTTTAGCATTATAAGTATAAGGTATTCAAATTTGAGTGATTGGTTTTTAATATTTCTTGAGTAATCTACTGTAACCATTTATGATTCAATTCATCTTAATCTTTAGTCATTTTAATGCAATCATAAACAAACTCTTCTCTATCATTTTATTTTTGTATCTCAAAAACTTAAAAATATTAGTCAATGAAATCCTTTACAGTTATAATGGATGTAATTAGTTAACTTATTATTGTTTCTTAATATTTAGCTTCCAATTATATTATAAGTAAACTACAAAAAATTTAAAAGTGCTTAGGCTCAGGATAATAACTTTGTATTAATTAGATTGCCTTTCCTAAATATTATGTATCAGTTAAAGCTTTGAGTTTTTTCTAAATAAGATATTCGTATAATTAAGATGTTTATCTTTCTCCCATTTTTTAAAATGTTATTATTTCAGAGCAAACAGATAAAGTCTATGTAGATTATATAACAATAAGAAATTTAATATTTTGTTAAGCTGAGAATATATCAATGAACTGTTATAACTACATAAATTTGAATTCTGAAATTATAGTTTCACATTATAACAATATAATAGAGTTTAGAGACCATTTTTATCCTTGTAAATCATTGATTAATATGTCAAAGTCTTATTCTTAAAATATTGTAAATGAATATATTTTAATTCTAAATTCTGAATGTTCATTTACCTCATTAAATAATGAATTTGCATTAATTTTTGATTGCACATACATATTTTTAGTTTAATAATACCAAGTTGTAAGTAATATTTCCAATCTTCTCAATACCATACAAAACTATCCATTGATTGAAAACGAATTAATGTTATTATAAACTGTTGTGAGCGACCAATGATCCGTTATTATATTTTTATTGGTTTGTAATAAAAAGAATGCTGCTGCATGATTATCTGTGAATTCTATTTTCGAATCATAAATATTTATAATAGATTGGAACAATTATTTGAAATTCAATAAAGGATTTAATATCATATTTGAAGTGTACATATAACATAATAACGATATAGTAGTTAAAAATATGTAATCAAATTATTCTTCGTTTTAAAAATCTTCTTCTGATAAACTTTGTAATTTAACTTTATTTTATCGTTGTAATTATAATTTAATTTGTACATAATTAGAAATTTAAGAAAATAATTTGCGTAATTGCTCATCTTCTTATTTAAGATCACACTATGAACAAAATGTTTCAAAAATAATTGATTAACATTGCATATTCTGTTCTAAACTGTTATCTAAAGCAATTGAAGATTCTATTTGCAATTTTGGTAGCATTTTACCATTTAAACTTATTTTTATATAATCAATAATCAATTGTCCCTTCTCATAACTTATATTTTATATATTCAGCTTATAATATTATTCAAGAAATTATAACAGAACAGATAATGTTTAGCTTGGCTTAAATTATATACATTCATGTTAATAAAGCTATATGATTGCTTCTGCTATTGGTTCGGCTAAATAATGATTTGATGAGTTTTCTATTTATTCTTTTATGATATTAGCCAAATTAACATTATTTTATGAATCTAAACATTAACATAACTCTATACTGATATTTCCTTAATAGTGCTATTTGAGAAAGTTCCAACTCTTTACATATTTAATTTATTCTATTTTTCCAAATATTGTTTTTGAAATAAAATCTCCTATTTACTAAAATATAGTAATATCATATTAGTTACCGCTTATAATATTTTAATAACAAATATCTACTTATTTAAGCCAATTAATTAGTGGTTCTGGTAGTGTATTTATTTCTCTTTCTCCATGGGAACTGGAAAATAATATTACATTATCAATATCGTATTCCTTTTTATTATATTCTAAGATACCAAAATTTGGAATAAATTCTTACTTTTTATTGGCGTTAAATTAGTTTATGAATCCAATAGCTTCTTCAATTACTCTAAAACCTATTTACTTCTAGCGTGAATAATTTGATACCTATTTTTGTTAATTATGAACGTTAAAATATGCGAATGTATATTCTGGTAAATTAACTGTTAAATAATGATTAAGTTCGTTTATCATGCATTTCTGTTTAAACATTATTTCTGTTTCCTCTAAAACGTCAAGAAATGTCAATAAACCAAAAGCTTATTACTATCTAATATACATTAAATTTTGTTGTATTTAGTAAGATTCTGCATAGCGTTATTCTTACATAAGCTAAGTTGATTTATGTACTATTTAATCAGATAAACTTTAAACTGAATAAAATTCTTGCATTGTGCTCAAATACTTACCTATTAACATTTATACCTTTTTATCTTTAGTAATTTCATTAAATTATTATTTTAAATGTTTACAAAGCAAATATGTAGATGCAGCTTGCTTATTAATAATTACAAGTGAACTTAAATCATCATATATCTAATTTATCTCATTAATGCCTTATGTGTTTAACTATAATAAAAATTGAGAAACTAATAGTGTATGAATTAAAATAATATTCAAATGTTATTACTATGTGGAAGAATCTAAAACTTATTTCATATTTATTGATGTAACCTTTAAAATTAATTATTCTTCTCTACTACCATCAGATAGTTAAGAGTTAATACGCTTACTAAAAGAAAATGAGTTTATGTTAGATAAATAGACATTGATACTATTATCAAATAACTCTTAAATGAAAATTATATAATCGTTTGCATTTGTGGTTTGTATTTTCTTTAAAAATTCCTCTTATGAATATTTCATATTATTTGCTATACATTCTATGAACGTACCTGTAAATACACGAAGAGAATCAATGAATTTATATGATTTAGTTAGTGTTAATCTTTCTAACTATGATTTTAAAGCTGGGTATAGAGTTACTAACGAAACCATACTTTATTGCATTATGATTTAAATCTAATCATCGAATTGACTTATTTAATTATCTATAACCACCCCAGTTAATACATCATTTTAAACGATTAATCCTTAAATCTATAAACCTAAAGTTTATTGCAAAAATTTACTATAATATACATTTTACTGTAATTAAATCGTATCAATCTGGCTTGCATTTGAATATTTTGGTATATTTAGTATTTCTAAAATTATTTATAAAAATTATTCTATACTAAAATTAGTTTTATGAAATTCATTTACTTAGTATAAATACAAATTAAGTTTTTGAAGACATCCTTGATAAGATTTTTCTATCGATTCTAGTTCAAATGATAAAGTTCTATCGATATCAATAATTTAATTTTCTACAAACAAGTTTTATAATAAACGATTCCATTAAAATTACAGCTCTTCAATCAAATTCACAGGTGTAAACAATTATGGTTATCTAGCTTTAGTCTCTTCTAAATATTTATCATTGGTTTAATTAAATTATTTATATTTAATTTATTCTGCTTCAGATTCATCGTCATTCACTATTTTATGAAATAGCTTAGAATATATACCTATTATTGGATGAATTCTTTGAATTTTAGTATTGTTATTATTGACAAAACAAAATATATATGGAATTTCGATGTAATGCATATTGCTAGTTTTCATATTCATAATTACATTTTTAGAATTGTCAGCAAAACGAATAAATTAACGGTAATTATTAGTTACTTAAGAAATAGGAATCGGTTTTATTACATCTGAATTTAGCATATAAATTAAGTCTTCTTTGAATACTTATAAGCATTACAATAATGGATAAATTCTTTAGTATGATGTAACAAGCATGTATAAGTTTTTATTAATTTATTTAATTTGTTTAAATAAATTTTCAATTTGAAGTTTTTCTACTAAGTATTCTTCGTTTAACTATTTACAAATTTTTTCATCTTCAATTAAATTTTGTATAATATTTTTGATTTTACTTATATCAAGGGTATAATTGTTATTTTTCATGACCAATAAACTCTGTTAGAATTACTATTCAACATGTTATTTAATACCTGCCAACTTATATTATAGTTTGAATTATTCAAGTATTTTTCCTTTAATTGTGTTGAATTAGTTGAATTTATCTGAACAATTTATTACAGAAAATAAATTTGACATATATTTACAAGATTCTACTTTTATTGTCCTAGAAATTTCATCAAGTATTTCGTTTGTTACTTCTTCATCAATTAAAGGATAAATATACTGAATTATTACCGCTTTTGCACTGAGTGTAATAGAAATCATGTAACGAATTACATCAATGTTTACAATTTCACTTATTTGCATACTAACTATAAAATTAGTAAATTTATCAATCTATTGTATTAAGAAATCACATTATTTTGTTTGTGTTACTCTAATTTAATTTATTTTTAGAGTTTTAGGTGATTACACACCATATTATGATTTAAAACTATTATCAGAAGTTACTTACTTTTCATAATCTCCAGAAACAAGACGTTTCCAAGTAAATTAATATAATGTTGTCAAAAGAACTAGAACAGCTTTAAATTTCTATAATATATATTGTTATGTTGCTATTTCTTGTAATAATGTTTAATATTATTTTAGTGGAATTATTGTTTCTAAATCGAACAAGCAATAAAATTTAATTTAACTTTCTAATTCAATAGTTCTTTTGATTCTATTTTCCAGTTATTTTGTTATTATTTCACAATAATCTAGTTAAGCATTTAAATGATTATTAAAATTCATAATTTATTAGCTATTCAATATATTTAAATCTTGAGATACTATTTTATCTAATTCTACTGAATTTTAATGAATGATTGTATACCGTTAACCATTTTCAAATATGATTGACTTCCATAAGTGTTACTACAATTAATTTGACTGTAATTAACTTATTAATTCAGATAATTGCATCCTCTTTGCAGCATGCGTTTAGATAGGCATAAACTCCTATTCTAAACAAACCAAATTTATAAATAGTTTTGATTTTTTGAGCTATATTATTGATTACCACTATATTTATAATAACTTTTTAAGACATATTAATTATTTTTACTTTTCTATTGCGGGAATTAGATCTTCATTTGCATATTTATCTTTCCACTCTGATTCTAATGTAATATTAGATACTACGCAAATATCTTACAATTGTTTATATATTATACTTGTGGAATTGTTGAGTTAATTGCTTGTAATTCCAACTATCAAATTTTTCATTGGATTTTAATTTACGATTTAATTCTAATAGAGACAATAATTTGCATAATCATCTTATGAACGTTATGCTATTTATTGAAATACTCCCTGATTAAAATTGTGTTAGAATGCAAGTATCTTTTTACGGAATATTGTTAGCTCTTATTGAATAAACATAATTTTTTATATTTCTTTGAATGAATCAATTTCAACTTTTGCTTTTTCTTTCATTACATCAATATCGTCATTAATCATCTGTAATTATTCAACAATTTTTATAAAACAATCCGTTATTGCGCTTTGATCAACTAAACGTTGAAGTGTGTCAAAGTTTGTTGAAGTAGGGTCAAAATCAACTAAAAAGTTTTCTTATTAATCTTATTGTTATTGTTCAACATCTCTAATAAGTTTTTAAAATGAAACTGAAATTAGTTATTGAACGTCCTTAAAGGCTTGCTACAAGTGTATTACAGACGAATCATATGCTTCATTGACATTAATAAATATCATTTTTACCTTTTCTTATTCTATTTTCAAGGTAATATTTTGTAAAACATCAAAATTTAGTAGTTATTTTAATAAATCAGCTTCATCTTCAATTATAATTTTGAACACATTTAAGTAACGATCATCAATTTAATTCTTTATGTTCCAATTGTATATATTTGTCATTAGCGTCATTTTCTTTTTCTTCATTAATGACGTTGAGGTTTTATTAGTTGCCTACGCCAATAAATCGCAAATATTTTTTGTGCCTTAAATAAGCTATTCTTTTTATTTATTATATTTTTGTTCTAGTTTTATAAATTGAGGAAGAAGATTAACACCAAGAACTCTTTACAAGAACTGGACGTAATCTTAGCTCATTTACCAAGTAGCGGTTTAAATAGGATCACTCATAATGTTAAAGTACTTATTTTTCACTATTTTCTCTATTATAAAATGAATAACTGTTGACACATCTACACTTATTTTATCTAAAACTGGAAATGTAATTATTTATTCTAAATTAAATTTAATTAGCATAATATCAATAACATCGTTTTCTGCAATGTGTTGAACCAGAGCCTTAATTGTTCCTTAAAACGCTCGAATAATATATTCAAATAGTTTTTAAGTGACCATTACTTCTAATAAATTCACTACAAAATTGTGAGTCTTTTAATTATTGTTTGATTGCATAGCTTTAAATAAATCTTCTAATTCTTATAATGTGTACTTTTATAAAATACGTTCTTAGGCATTACTAGTCATTAAGCACAGCATCATTTTCAAAGCATCAAAACAAGCTGAACCTTGTAATTATTAATCAATTAGCACTGTCATTTGAACTATTTTTTAATAATCGATAAATAAATTATGAATACGTGCAGTCATTTTATCATTTAAATATATTTGTAACTGAGGAATAGAGAATTTCTAATTTATAATTTCAGGGAAAAATTAGGTTATTATTGTTTAATGTGGCATATTTATATTCTAAAAGAATATTTTATTTATTTCTAAATAATGTTTTATGGCTTAATTAATATCTTATGATAAATGTTTATATTCTGATTCTAATTATTTAACGTATGACAAAGCAACGGTTGAATTCCAACCATATTATGCTGATAATTACTATAATTTTTATTCCAAAGTTAATAGAGGTAAAATGAACACAAAATCTAGAAGTTAGAAATTTAGTAAACTTTATAGAATTTCTTTTCTTAATTCAACACAGTTGCAAATACATGAGTAAATATTAGCTGCATTTTTACTAAATATGAAAAGTTATTAGTTTATATTTTCATCCGAAATAAATCCTTAATTAAACAAAACAAGCAATTCGTTAATCATAGCAGCTGAACGATGATCATAATTAATGGTGACTTCCACAAAAGATATATTTAGAATAATTTATCCTATTGAATCTGATTCATCTAATTAGAAAGAATACAGCTGTGATTTCAAAATTTTATTTATAATGTTGGTACGTAAATCAGCTTGATTGACGTTATAACTTATTGGAATATATTCTTCTTCTGTTTGTGATACATCGCTTTGTAAATCGAATTACGCGCCCATTTGTATTCCAAATTATACCATAGGTTCTGTTATACTTTTACCAATAAGTGTTACATTTCTTTTAATCGCATTATTCGGTTCTTATTTATCTTCAAATATATTTTTGAGTCCTTTGGTTCCACTTAATAGTTCGTTTAGTTTGGCGAACTTTCCAAGAGAGAATGATCTTTTATCTAAAGTTAATTTTCTATCTAAGTCTACGAGCTTGAATTTATTTTTCGTTGATTTCAATGAAATTAGTGAAATATTAATTTATTGTATTACAGATTCCGTGTAATTAGTTTTCATCCAAACATCAACAAAATTTAGAATTAAATGGTTCGTGTTTTAGGTGAGGCCGAGAACTTTGTCAGCGGTTTGATTCAATTTCTCAGTTGATGAATTTAGTTTAGACCACTTGAGTTTTTACGTCTGTTATGTTTGCACAAGTAGCTCTTCAACAGTAGATAATAATTTTCTTAAGTACAAACATGATTTAGGATAGAAACGAACGTTGAATTAACGAACAGAATTCGAATAAATCACATCCATGAACACATTGTCTTTCTGCTGTAAAATTTGATTGAATGTATCCTCGGTTGTTTTACAGTTAAATAAAAGGCGTTGACAGAGTGCATCATAAGTGAAGAATAACAAGTTTTTAAAACGTTCATCTTGAACCTCCTGTAGATCGCGACCAAACTCCTGAATTATTTGAACGTAATCATAAGTATTTTTATAGTTCATTATGTCAAATAAAGTACTAGCTTCGTTATACATATTAATTCTAAGCTTCTCTGCAAATGCTGATAAACGATCATCATCTGGAGAAGCATCGGGAAACAGCAAATAATTTTAAAATGAAAACTTCCTTTATTTAGTAATAGTCAGCTCTATTTTAGTTTATTAATTCGAAAATTCCTAGTACAACCTATATTTCTAAGCTTTGGGTCTTGAGTTATATTCATAAATATAAATCTGGTAAGCTGAGAAGTAATCTTGGAAATCTAGGTCGATAAGCGAGAATATACTAACTACGTGCCTAGTTGGTACATAATCTGGCTTCAGCTTGAGGTATATTTCAAGGGACTTAGGAAGCACTTGTTAGGTAGCAAATGGGTATTTATTTTTAAGCTTTTAGCAATTAGCGACTAGATTTGTCAGTTTGATGATTTTCATGGCTGTTTAGAAATCCATTTCCCATCCAGATGCTGCTTGTGTTAGTTTCTTTTGTATTTGGTCGAGTCCTATTTTTGTTTGGTTTTGCAGGTCTTTTCTGGTTTGGTTTATTTTTGTTCTGGTGGTGGTGAGGCATATTTGTCCGTAGCAGACTGCTTTTACGAAGCTGAAGAAGCACAGGATTTCAGCTGGTACTAATTTTTTGAATTTAGCGCTTAGTACGTATACTTTGAGCAGGTTGTGCGCTGTTTGTTCAGCGTGTGTGATTTGTTTGCTCATTTGAAAGTTTTGGAGGAAGAATTTGTCGAATTGTTAGAATTCGGTGAGTGCGATGCACCTGAGCATTTACACGATGGTGAGTTTGTATTTTTGAATTTCGGTTGCGTTGTCGTTTGCGATATTCGTCTGTGACATTTTTGTGTCAATTAGTTCGCACTTTTAAAGTTGACAGAAGCTGGACAAGAATTGTTCTTGCATTTGCTTCACAAACCGCCCGAGGTCAAGTGAAAACTACGTGAGCAGGTTCATGACCCCGAGCTCTCCTACGAATTCGCCCATGTTAATTATCTAGTCCAGAACGATTTGAACGTGTTTGTTCGCGAAAACGTGGAACTGGGCGAAGAATTCGTTCACATTTTGGGAGGGGACAATTTAATTTATTATTTATAAACGTTGGTTTATTATTTTCGTTTTTAGTTCCGGGCAGAAGTAGAAATCAGTTTAAAGGATTTAGAGGAAGAACTCGTTAAGAGTGGAGAGTTTTTATTTTAACAGGTCGGATTTGGATATGAGGTGCTTGTAATTCGTGTCTGCGATCTCGAGGAGGGCGGATAAATCCTGTATTTGAGGCAACTTTGACGATTTTGATATTTTATGCAGATAATGGAAGATGAATGAGATGTTCTCCTCCTTCAAGGACTGCTGGAGCTGATTCACGGCTATTTCAGCCGAAAAGGCGCCGAAAATGCTGCTCAGCAGCGAATCGCGCGGAGTCTCCTAGTTAGTCTGATTTACCAGCTAAATCAAGAGCTAATTCATTCTTGAAAGCATGTTCAGCAGTAAATTGATTATATTCGCACTGCCCTTCAACTCCTTGTTCTACTTCATCACCTTGTCAATCGTGAACTTCTACTAGTTCTCCATATCCGCTTTCAAACAATTATCGCCGAAAACCTGCTTCGCAGCTTATATCGGATCCTAAGACGGATTATCCAACAAAAACTTAAACTACTGCAAATTCTAAACCGAAAAATAGGAAACCAACAACTTAGCAGCCTTCTCCGCTTCTATGAACGAATTCAAAGCAAATAATTTTGAAGTTGTATCCATAGCGGTGTACAAAGGAGCCTCGGACTCAAACATTAACTAAAACAGCGAATTAATAGTAGATTGAGAAAACGCCTCAATTGGCCCAACTTGGTCGTTTATACAGAAAAATTACTTTTGTTTCTTCAATGTAGTTGGAATTACTATATGCAAACAGTTTTTAAACTAACGAGGCAATTCAGGCACTTAATCCGCTTTTAATGACACTATGTATAACTACCCATAGGTAATAAAATTTTTATTATCATTAAGCGCATTTTCAATAACCTATTGGTCAGTTTCGTTTACATATTAACTAAAGTAAGTACACAGTTGATTCATATGTGGTGTGAAAATAATTAAAGTAACTGAATTAAATATTTTTAATTTATATTCACAAATGAAAATTGTTGGAAGAAAATGATAATACTACATTACCTCGAATGCAGACCCCCACCCCTATTCACTTACAGACCCTCTGTTGATTTCCCAAAAAATATCAAGGGGTCTATAAGTGAGAGCAAATTTGGCTGATTATAGCTCATATTTTATATCAGATTTGATTTTCCATTTCAGTTACAGACCCTTTTTCTGAAAATATCCTTCGAATATCAACATATTTTTAGATTTTTGCTATTTTAATGAATATGATAACTAAAATAGTATGATATATGATAGACTGTTAAGTTTCCTCGTCTGTATTAGTCTTACACGTTAGAATCAATAATATTTAATCAATTAAAAATCAAATCATTTCAGTTACAGACCCCAAATACAGTTCAGTTAAAGACCCTTTTATTCATAAATATTGAAAGGGTCTGTAACTGAGCACTTTTGGGGTCTCTATGTTAGTAATGGAATAATAATCAAAAGCTATGCTACTTGTGCATTACCATTATCACTCATTCTACAATTCTGTGTTAATTAAAGCATATTGTCTATAATATACAAATCACTAGCCACCTTTTATTATAGAACTTAGTACTCTTGCCATTTCACTTTCATCAAGTTCTTCATCATCCCAATCTTCATGTTGTGGTGAGTTCATGTATGCTATTATTCTCTTAACTTAAACACTTTATCCGGGTGTTTATAATTATTTTTACCGTACTAGTTCATATTATTAAAGTTTGATTTAATCATAAATTAATCTATGAACCGATCCTGGATGAATTTTATTTTTTAAGCAATCCTACTTAACGTCTGTCCATATTTAGTTGAATAGAACATTAGAATCAGTTATTTGACTACTTTATTATATTAATTGATTAATCTTAGGTTTTAAAATATTTATGTTACCTTAGTAAGCGACTTACGTATATGTAAAAAAGAAATATCGTTGTATAATGTCTAAAGGAAGGTCAACTAATAATTTAATTTAGTTCCAAAATTTTTGTTAATTATCTTATGACATTATATAATAACGTTATACAGCCATATCCGGAGTTAAATCATCATGTCTAATTTTCCATACTTTTGAGATAGCATATTAAATGTTAAATTCGTCCAGCGCTTTCAATCTCATAATTGATGTGAAATGATATTTAATATTAATAAAATAACAAATATAACAAAAAATATTTCCTGTCTTATTATATTATTATATTATTATAAAGGTTAAGCTTTCATTTACTAATAACATGACTCACTCAACAGCAACAATCCAACCAAAATGTTTTAATTAGTAGCTTTACGCTGATGAGCGTCGCGAGGGCCTATTTGTGGATGATCCTGCGCGTCGACAACTTCGTGTGCAGCAACTGCCAGGACAGCTACGAAACGAAATACTACCCGGTTAACTGCGAGAAGTATCAAAGAAATGAGTTGAATTTCTCATTGAATGCAGAGAAATTAGATTCTAGTGTTAAAATAAGTGGCTTTCGAAGAAATAACATTTTAAAATATACTTAAACAATCGAATGTGCTTTTAAATAATGTTGAATGAATCATATAACGGGGTTGAATTTTCTAAAAGAATGAAAAAATTCGTTCAACAGATAAAGAAAATAAATAACGATACCGTTGAAATGCAATAATCATTCAAGTTAACGAATATTTAAACAGAAGCTAAACCTGATTCTGAGGTTGAGCTTGTCACACCAATCAGCAATTCTATTTGGAAATGAGTGAATTAGTAGTTAATAAAGATACACAATGAAAGTTGTAACTATTTAATTCATTCTACTCCTTTAATGTTAAGTACACATAACTGTTGCTTTTGCATAAAATTGTGTAACAACCGATTTCTATTCATTTTATTACATATTTTCTGTTTTCCGTTCAGAACACTATATTGTAATATATTTAGTTCTTATTGTTGTTATCTTCCGTTTTATGTTTTCATCAACATCAACAAAAAATTTAGCTCTTTAGATTATTGTTCAAAGAAATTCATGGATTATCTAAGTACTTTTGCCATTTTCGCAACTTTTTCGCTGTACCTTTGTTATATTGTTTTATATACAATATACTTATTGCAATAATACAGCTCTGCTAAGTTTAGTTAATATTATTTCACGAATATTATATTTTTGCAGTGCTTGTTCGAAAGAGGCGCATTATTGTATAATATTTTGAACGTACTCAAATTTGGCCAAGAGAAAAAACTAGACATATTCTGACAGCAATAGTTATTTTTGAATGTAACGTGTCTAATCGTATCTTTGTTTATAAAATTCATCGTTGTCACTTGAGTATTCGTTATATTAATACTTTAAGTTCATATACTCAGTTAAGTAAACATAACTATTACTTTTGCATACAATTATGTAACAATATCAATAACAGTTTAAGGTAGGTTAATTTTACGAGAGTCTATGCCTTCAGAATTTAATCTAAATATTAATATTTAAATTAAAAGTGGTTCTATGGTTGTCAAAGCACAGTATGGTATTTATTAATATTGAATTATAATAATAATTTATAATATATGAATTATATATAATATATATTTAATCAGTAATTCGATTACACAAAATTACATTTTAAGTGCACAATAATTAATAGAAATAACGTTCCACATCAAATATGTTGTCAATTTTAGCATTAAGTAATAAATCAGCATTAAGACTTCTAAACTAAACTATTAAAGATTTAAAAATCAAAAGGATTCAAAGTTAGTTACAAAATTGGGAGCCTGAAATAGTTAGGTTTGTAGATGATATTTTGCAGTAAGATAGCGATGAAGAATTTTTGTTATGATATTAATTTAATATTTATTGTGCTATATTTATTACATTTACTGGATTATTATGATTAAAATTATACTAAAAATGATAATTTCTATAATGCAGTAATGGTGATGAATAGTGATGACACAAAAATCAAAACCTCGGTATTAATTATTATACTATTTAAATATTACCACTTCATTTCTATAATACAAAAATGTTAAATTGCAAAGCGCCAAAAACAAATATTCCATCAATAGATACTAAATTTCTAGATAATCCAATAACAATGAATCTTTAAGGATAAAGTGGTTAAGAAATATAATTAACATATGATGATGGTGAATGGTAATTAACTTCATTAGAATCAACTAAAGAAATTCGCCGTTTACAAAAAGAAAACGACGCTCTCAAAACAGATAATGAGGAACTGAATAAATAGTTGAAAAAAGCATTGAGACTCGCAGCTGTATTATAACTTGATTTATAAAGACTAACACAATAAGCCGGATAATCTATTAAATTTTCCAACGAATAAACTAGAAAAGAGTTCATGGAAACAAGCCCTGAAGAATTAATTTCAAAAAGACTTATGATAGAAAAATGAAATTATTTAAATATAAAATATGATGTTATAATACTTATATTATATTACTATACTATATTATAGAATAAAATAAAATATAAATCATTTAAAACATTTTTAATACCAAAAAATAAAAACTTACCGACAACGGGGATCGAACCCGCGACCATTGGATTAAAAGTCCAATGCTCTACCGCTGAGCTATGACGGCACATTCTAAAGTTTATAGCCACAAGTTTATACAGTGCATTTCATTTTCTGAATCAAAAACTTATAAACTAATATGAATTGAATAATTCATAGAATTTTAAGAAAGAAAATGTAATCATTCAGAATAGCGGGTCGTCTTCTTCTTCGGATGGATCATCAATAAAATTATCAACGATTTTATCTTATTATTTTATGTGCTCATCTTATGTACATTTATTTTCTTCTTTATCTTCACATTTATCTTACTCTTAATTATTTTCTAATTGAATATCTTCTTGGTCTTGATTTTATTGTGTAAGTTTCGTTGTTTTATGGTCATCTTCACCTGCAATTGTTTCTCCTTCAATAAATGCAACTGAACATTAACTACACTAACTTACTTTATTATCATCATAAAAATGAGTTTTGTTGGCCTTTGATTTCTCAAATAGATAAAATTACTCTTATTCTTTGATGTATTAATCTATTCGTGCAATTGCCTCCTCTTCAGAAGTCGCTTTTAGTTTGAGTAAAATATTAGAAGCAAATTATTTTTACTCTTCATTTTCAGCCAAAAGTGTTTTGATCTCTTCTTTATACTCACTTTGCAATTATAGGTCTTTGACTTGAAGTTATAATTTAGCATTTTCATCAGTTAAAGTTTGTGTTTTAGATTTGGAATTTAATAGCTCTTCAACAAGTATTTTATTTTGTAGTTATAGGCTTTAAACTTACAATTTTATTTTTCTTTGAATTTCAGGTGAAAACTCTTTAATAAGTTATTCTTGATTGTTAATTAAAGTAGTTTGTGCCTTGATTTGGTCTTGAAGTTGTTTTGTAGAAATTTGTAAATTGTTGTTTTCTAATTTGTATTATTCAAGCTATAACATGACTTATTAGAGGGTTGCGTCTTTTTGAGCTATTTCTTAAATGAAATCGTTTATTTAATCGTTCACATCGAAAACGTAGGACTTTACAACTTATTATTTACTGTCAGTGTTAATTAGTTGTTCTAGCATATGCTTTTGCATATCATTCTAACTTTGTAATAAGGAGATAGTTTTTGATTAAAGCTCGATTTCTAATTTTAATTCTTTTGATTAATCTGGGTGGTCAAGATCTTGTTTGTTCAGAACTGGAGTTGATGATTTGAATTATTCCAACTCAAGTGAATTCAGGATTCTCTCAAAATTTTCTTTGTTGAATAGTTGAATTGGTAGTTTTTGTTTAATGTAGTCGCGGTCGGCTTGTGGTAGTGCTGAGTTGTTTTATTGAGCTTGCATGTTGCTTATAGTCGTGATTGCGCGCTCGCAAACGATTTTGCATTGTTTTTGGTTGGTTTATTGGTAGTGTTGTGCTTGTACCATGAGGAAGTCGATCCAGAGTGAGTCGAATTCTTTGATGTTTTAAAGTGCTGATTCAATTTTTTGTGTTTGTAAAAACACTTCTTCGTTGAATTCGAGTTCGTTTAGGTTTTTGACGTTTATTCCGTACATGTCAAGTTTGAGTTGTTTGAGTTTGATGAGTTATTTAAGATCCGCGAGCATTTTTTGCACCTCTGCGCTGTAATTATTACTCTCCTGTGCTTGATCAAACATCCCGTCCTTCATTTGATGTGAAATCTCCCAAATTTGTTATCTAATTCTATCTTAATATCATATTTGATTTAATAGTTTCCACTCCAGCTAAAATGAACCAGATGATGGAGAACGCGAATAAGCTCAGGCAGCTTATCATGGTCTCGTATGAAATTAACGAGATCGTTCTCGCGTAAAAACTAACGGGCATCAAAGAACTGATTGAATACAAAAAGTCGCCAATTGAGAGCAAATCCTGCGAACTGGAAATGAAACCGAATAAGTCCCGAATTATTCGGAACAACTCGTGCATTCAAATGAAGAACAAAGAAAACTGTTCGGAAGTGCTCAGCGAGCAGTACATGCTCAGCATCTTACACCTCGAAAGCTCGGACAGAGAATGAAATGTATTTAATAGTCAACAGAAACACGATAGCTTTTAATAATAAGTTGTTCAACTTAATACGCAGCAAATTACGTTTGCTGAAAATAAAGATTATTGATATTTTGATAATTTAGATATTAGGCTAGGTATGAAACAAAGCAAACACAATAACACGCAATTCCCCGTTCGGAAGAGTTTTATGATGTTTGACGTGTGATAACGCCGTGCGAGACATTTTGTGAGATTATTTATACTACCAGTATTTAACATGTTTGCAAATTTACAATAAAGAGGATGTTCTTATTGATCTTGGTTAGAAAGGAAAATGAAATCAGAGGAATATTATGACCAGTAAAGACGTAATTTATGGTTTGATGCATTTATTTTGATAATTTACATAGTTTTAACAAATTTAAGAATTTTGACTGATAAATGAGTCAGTATATTTCTTATTATAATTTAATCAGGTCAAGTGTATTGCAGGTATACAAATCTTGGAATTAGTTTAGAATTCAAAAATTATAGTACTTACATTAAATTTGTAATAACTAACTAAAGCTTTAATTACATTAAATAATTGATATAATTAATGGAAATAGTTTAATACATTTTTTCATGTTAATTGTATAATTTTCGTTATGTTTGGAATATTTATGTAATATATTCGACAATGTTCACTAATTATTTAGTTTAATATTGATAGATTTATTATAGATATTTATAGGTTACAACAATTGTAATATTATAGTGTATGTAAGCAAATTATCATAAAATATAATGAAGATGTTTCATTTCAAATATTACACTAACTGATTATTTATATGACTATTTGATATAATTTGTATTATTATATTGTTTGATATAATTAGATTTTAAACACCCACTTTAAATGTAGGAGTTTATAATGGAATGGAAGCACAAATACATCCAGGCCGACGACCTCAAGGCGCTGTGCAAGGAAATAGACGCCTTGGACCTGCAGCTGCACAGCAAGACCGACCAGCAGGAGTACTCCCAGAGCGCGAGCCAGGTCGTCCAGAAGATCAAGAGCACCTCGCGGCAGTTCCTCGTCCAGGTCTCGAGCCAGGTGGACGTGCTGGAGTCCTTCTTCCTGGAGCAGGTGAAGAGCATCGGCAAGAAGAGCGACGAAATCGAGGGCCTGGCCAAGAAGGCGATCCAGATCAAGCTCGAGCCGGCCAAGTGCGGCGCCCTCGTGGACAAGATGAAAGACGTGCTCGGGAAGATATCCGTTCTCCAGAACTTCACGATCTACAACTACGACCAGCTCCAGGTCCTGTGCCGGCTCCACGACTCCTCGTCTCAAGAGGCCTACAACTCCCTCAAGTGGCTCGAGGAGAAGCTGGGCATGACCTCCTTCCAAAGCGACAAACTGCTGGAATTGCAGAACAGGATCGTGGAGCTGTACGCGCAGTGGCTGGACATCTCGTGCAGATAAGCGCTAAGTGTCTTGAAACCTGCTTTGAAACAGGAAAAACCAACCAAATCCAGAACTCCGCTCGCAGGGTTATACGGCGGCTTCAGTGCAATTTTGGCGTGCTCCTTCGTGAACCTGATGATATTTTGCTATTAATCCGGCGTCGCCTTCGAGCTGACCAAAGTGCAGTACATGAGCATCAAGGTGAACCTGGTGATCGCGACGATGATCGTCGGCATGGGCTTCAACGTCTACGTATTCGACAAAAAGAAGCTGGCCTTCACGTACATATGCGGCATCCCTTCTGAACTGGTTATGCACCAAGGCCACCGAGACATCCTCCGAGTCGGCTTCATCCAGCTGAACGTGGTGCTGGTGTCCGCGATACTCTTGTGCGTCGGCCAGCTCGGTCTGACCGGACCTCTCCCGGTTCTGTTCGGGCAGTTCGTCCCTTAGATTTCGATGATTATGAAGCCCACCTACTGGATGCTGTTCCCGACGCTGACGCTTCCGGCCTTCACCGCATGCAACCTGTCGAAAGCGAGGGGACAGAAGAGCGTGTTCGCGTTCTGCATGGCCACGCTGTTCAAGATGTTCACGCCGTGGCGCCAGAGGATAGAGCTGTCCCACACCCTGTTCTGCTCGCTTCTGGGCTCGGCGTCGAGCTCTTTCAAGGACATTATTAAGATCATCAGCGCGAACCGGCTGCCGGACTTCGGCGCCATCGTGTTCCAAAACATGTTCAGCCTGAACAGGCTCGTGTAGGGCTCTCTCAAATTCATCGAGCGGAGGCAGTTCTACAGCCAGGGCTGGGGCATGCTGAACAACATCTGCGGGATGCTGGGCACGCTCACCAGTTTGGAGGCGATAATACAGAACAAACATGCGTACTGGGTGCTCACGGCGTTCAAGAGCTACTACTACCTGGTGAAGATCTACTGGAACACCTGCGAGAACTGGGGCCTGCTGTGGGGCGGGGTGTCGGTGATCAAGTTCAAAAACAAACCAGAGGTGTGGTCGCACGGCAAGTACATCCGCAGGCCAACAAAGCTCCCGCTGCACGTCATCGTCCCGATCGCGCTCTATGACCCGATCGCCCGCGTGACCTGGGTCATCGCGTACTTTCCCTCGTGCAGCGGCTTCTCGGACAAGATCTGGTTCAAGCTGCTGACCACGCTGATGAGCGTCGCGAGGGCCTATTTGTGGATGATCCTGCGCGTCGACAACTTCGTGTGCAGCAACTGCCAGGACAGCTACGAAACGAAATACTACCCGGTTAACTGCGAGAAGTATCAAAGAAATGAGTTGAATTTCTCATTGAATGCAGAGAAACAAGAATTTAATATGTAGGTTAGTGTCTTTCGAAGAAGCAATAGCTAAACAATATAATATGCTCTTAAATAATATTAAATGAATCATTTAACAAAGCTCGAATTTACTAAAAGAATGAAAAATTTCGTTCAACAGATAAAGAAAATAAATAATGATACCGTTGAAATGCAATAATCATTCAAGTTAACGAATATTTAAACAGAAGCTAAACCAGATTCTGAGGTTGAGCTTGTCACACCAATCAGCAATTCTATTTGGAAATGAGTGAATTAGTAGATAATATGGATTATATACACGCATAAAAATAAGTAACCACAAGTTAATTCATTCTACTCCTTTAATGTTAAGTACACATAACTATTACTTTTGCATACAATTATGTAACTGCCGATTTTTATTCATTTTATTACATATTTTCTATTTTCCATTCAGAACATTAAACTACAATATATTTAGTTCTAATTGTTGTTCTCGTCCGTTTTATGTTTTCATCAACATCAACAAAAAATTTAGCTCTTTAGTTTATTGTTCAAAAAAATTCATGCTTTGTCTAAGTACTTTTGCCATTTTCTCGACTTTTTCGCTGTATCTTTGTTATATTGTTTTATATACAATATACTTATTCTGATAATGCAGCTCTGTTAAGTTTAGTTAAAATTATTTCACGAACATTATATTTTTGCAGTGCTTGTTCGAAAGAGGCGCATTATTGTAGAACATTTTGAACGTAACTAAATTTGGCCAAGAGAAAAAGCTCGACATATTCTAACAGCAATAGTTATTTTTGAATGTAACGTGTCTAATGGTATCTTTGTTTATAAAACCCATCGTTGTCACTTGAGTATTCGTTATATTAATACTTTATAGTGGCACGGTTTATATTACACGCATTAGTTTTTCGCCCAATTTATTGTGAGAAATATTTAGGTCTATCAGCCTAGGGAATAGTTTTAAGGCTCCGATATCAAACAGTTTATTGCTTGATATGTCTAGCTCTTCAAGATAATATTCAGATTGCTATTGATTGTAGAGCAGTTTCCCGATTTTGTTCAAACTTGCGTTTATTCCTATCAGTTGTGTGGATATATCAACTATATTATCTAGTGACTTCAATTAGTTAGACGAAACATTAATCTGTTGTAAATACTTGAATTTGCAGTCAACAAAGTCCGAGTTCTTCAGTTTGTTTCCGATTAAGGACAGTTCCCTCAGCTGGGTAAGTTCTTGCAGTAAATGTAGCTCTCTGAAGTTGCACTTGTTCAGTGCCAGTTTTTGCAGCCCTGTTTACTTTGTAATGGTCCTCTTCTCCTCGAACGAGAAGTCAGCCAGCTGTATAGTTAGTTCTCTCAAATTTAAATGTTGAACGAAGCTGAAATCGTTTATTCTGGTTCCCACGAGCGTTAAACTGGAGAGGCCGCTGAAGTTTGCAATTATTTCTGTTTGAAAAACGATAAAATTCTAGAGTGTCAGCTTAACCAGCTTTAAAGTACTTGCATTGGCTAAATCGACCTTATAATTGTATAAGCGCGTGTTTTAAACAGAAAGTTCGGTTATCGGCATTTCGCTTACAAATTATGGTATGGTTATCTTACTGTACACATTACTATAAATTAAATTGTTTATAGATTCATAATTAGGTGGAGGACTAGTATTCTTCTAAATCATCTGAGAATTATCGATTATTAATGTGTTCATTTTGTATTGGAGTGTTAAACACTATATCACATTAAAAATTTCAAGTATTATTTGTCATGATGATTATTGCAAATTATTGGTATCGGTTATTAGTATCGGTTTGTTGATAAACGTGCCTTTAAGAACAATCTGTTGAAATTCTTTGTATTTTTAGTCGTATCTGACACTACGGTTTAGCTCGTTGAATATAGTAACCTTACGTATAATAGCGTCGTTTTGCTTTTAGAACACTTATTTGATCGGAGTCCTCTTCGCAGTTTCTTCAAGCAGCAAACTCAAACTGTGCATTTGAAAATTAAAATTATGTTGTATTTCAGACATTTTTGTCATATTGTTGATATTATTAAATGCAGTCACAACACAAAATGAGTTTCTAGATCATATAATTTATAAACTATCTACGTATACTATTCCATGTGTTCAAACAAGATATAAATAATTTTATATTTTCGTGCATTATATAGATAAATTAACACAATACAAATATTTATCCACTTCCTCATTAATGGAAATGCCTAATTAATTACAGTTAATTGAAAGCGCTAGAAAAAAGCTAGAATAATATGATCATAAGATTAAAAACGGCGAGTTATTTATTGGCAGCTAAAGATATAACGACTTTTCTTTTCTTTAACATTTAGATATTCATAAACTTAATATATGGGATTGTCCCGGCAACTTTCTACTTGTGAGTAGCACTATTAAGGAATTGAATGTAAGACAGTGTGATATTACAAATATAGATGAGTTACAACTTGATAACCTTGAAGTTCTAAATTTATATCATAATTAACTTACTGAAATTATCAACATAGGAAGATTTAAAAAGCTTAAGTCGCTGAATTTATCTACTAACATACATTTAAATTTATCAGGAATAGAATCACTGAAAAACTTAGAAGTGTTAGATATCAGTCAATGCTACGTTGAAAACTTTTCTCTTTTGAGGTAACTACCAAGTTTAAAAGAATTAAATATGTGTGAGGGATGTGCCGATTTATCTCTGTTAAAAGATATGGTTTAACTGACTAAATTGAACATATCTTATAATTAGTTAGAAGATATACATTTGTTGTCCTTATTGATTAATTTAGAAAATCTTAACATTGCTAATAACAATATAGTAGATGCGGATCCACTTAAATTTTTGGTTAAACTCACCAAATTAGACATTTCTTGTTTAGATTTATAGAATTTCTCGTTTTTAAAGTCGTTGAAGAATTTACGAAAACTGGGCTTTACAAATTAAAATACAAATTTGGAATAAATAACTGACCTATTGCAACTAACCAAACTACATTTAGCGCGTTGCGACCTTTAAAACATTAATTTTTTGAGCTCGCTTAAAAATTTAGAGTATTTAAACCTTAATGGAAACAAAGGTATTGATTTAATGGCTCTTTAACATTTGGAGAAACTATCTTACCTTGACATAAGCAGCTGTCATCTTGAATATTGTAGCGGGAAAATATACTTAGGAATTGATATTTCACCACTTAAGTATGTGGTCACATTGAAATAGCTTGACCTAAGTTTTTGTAAACTTAATAATATTTCAGTCCTCAAACACTTAGTTAATTTGCAGTTACTCAATCTAGAAGGAAATGAAACATTAGTTGACATTACACCATTGCAGTACTTAACTCAATTAAATACTTTATCATTGAGGTCATGTAATGTATATGAGATATCTGCATTGAGACCACTTGAAAATTTAGTATCCTTAAATCTAGATGGAAAAAATTTTGTCAACCTGTCTCCACTCAATAAATTGGTAAAACTTACCTCATTAAAAGTGTATGAAGCTGACTTTAAAACTATTGAAACTCACCCTAATTTCAAGGAGTTAATATTTAAAAAATATTGGAATAAATCTTCTGGTGATGCTCAAATCAGTGTTCGTAAAATGGATACAATTGATACGGGAACCACAACTCTAAGAACCAATCAAACAAAGTATTAAAGCTTCAAAGCGCAATATAATTTGGTAAAACTACAGATTGGTTCATTGTTGCTATAATAAGTTAGGAAGTAGGAGTATTTCTTAAACAACATATCACAGCTTTTTAATGTATCATGTGTGGCCTCTCAGTGAATTTATATATTTGTTATTATTTCACAACCGAATTGAAGATAATTTGAAATAATAAATAGATATTTAAGATTGTGAATATTTTAACTTATTTTCTAGTCCAGATATTTTTAAAACAGCGGAGTTCGACAGACGGTTTGAAGTGAAATTATATAATTTAGAATGCGGGAATTAAGAGTTACATATTGAATAGATTATTTACGTAATAGAAATAAAATATCATTGTATGATTTCCACACCTCAACGAATGGAAATCAATTTTTGTAAATTGATGGTAGATAATCAATGAAAAATAGAGAGGATTCGATCATCGAACATCATTGGATACATATAAAGACTCCAAAAATACAGTAGTAATCAATTTTCTATATTCCTCGATAACTTTTAAGTAAATAGAACATCAAATAATTTCTAGTTTTAACTAAAATATTGGTGGGTGCATGTTATAGTTAATTTTCAAATAATAATTGAAATAATTTCATTCAAATTAAATAAATTACAAATTATTTTCAACATTCAAGTGTAGGTAAGCAAAATATTCAATGAAAGCGTACGCTCTATCTTAAATAGGTATAGAATGCGTATAATAAAGCACCTTTAAAGGTTTCATTTTCAATTTTATTTTAAACTTCTATTTATGGATAAAATTACAAATAATAATTTCAAATTTATCTATCGAAAATACATGAGAATATCAAGTAATATCTAGTTTTAAAAGTATAGCGTTTATGAGTGACATGGTTTAATATCAAAGGAGTTGTAGCATCAACGATTTACCTCATTTTTTGGATATTTTTGGATATTTTAATTATTATTGCATTAAATGAATCTATATATCACAAATATCATTAATTATATAATTTCATTTCTAATAATATCCACCTCGAATAGTTATAAACAATATGAAAATTCAAGCTCTTATAGTATATAAAAGTGTAAATTGAAACAAATATATTTTAATCATATTTAGTAATATAGTATATTATCCATGTTAAACTCATATTTGAAACCATAATAATAATTTTTAGAACTGGATTATTTCAGTAATTAAGTGGTGTGAGCGAGAATCATTATCAAATTACAATGTTATATGATGCCGTTAATAATTGAATAAAGTTTTGTAAATATCGCTATCAAACTTATAATTTCTATATATTTACATACTAGGCAGCTAAAAAATGATTGAATAAAAAGTATTAATTTTCACATAAAGTGATTAATTAACTAATGAAAAACTAGTACTAAGTAAAGCGGTTGCTTTCATTGGATGTAATTTAGCAAAATATACCACACTATATAAAAATATTAAATAATTTAAATAAAGAAAAAATAATACATTAATTGATTTCTTTAATATAACTAAATAAAAATATTCATTTAATTTTTTACAGCAGCTTTAAAATATTGGTTTTGATAACAATAAATTCTATAAATTTTGTATAATAATATACTATTGTGGTCTAAAAATGTGTCAGAAATCTTCTTATATAACATATATAACATTAAGATTATTAAAATTCATTTCCACACCCAAACGTTCTGTCGAACTCCGCTTTTAAAACCCAACACTTCTCAACAATAATTTTAAATATTAATGCTAGATCATTACAGATTTTTATGAACATATATAGTGGAGATGCAATGTTGTCACAATACTTAGTTAGTGATGGTTAGAAGTTATAATAACACATATAAACGTTACTTAACTATTAAGATTTCAATTTAAATATTGTTAAAATATCCTAATTAGTGGTAGTTGTATATAGTTTATATATTTATTAAGTACGTGAAAATTAAACTCATTTGGAACAATAAAATAAATAAATAGTGGATGAAGAGTAACTTGAATTAACATTTATTTTGTTTGATCAATTATGTATTAAAAAATTATAGAAGTAATTTACGAACACATTGTATTTATTAAAAGCATTTAAAATAGAATTTGATGCTAAAGCTATTTATAGATTATAACTTTCAATTGTGTTATAAATATGATGCTTTTCATAATTTTATATATAGATCATGATTTTGTTCATGAAGTATATTTATTATATTATATATAATTTATTAATAGAACACTAATTTAACAATATGATAACAATTTAGAGTTTTTGATATCAACTTTCCACTTTAAATGCACGAGTTTATAACCGAATGGCAGCACAAATACATCCAGGCCGACGACCTGAAGGCGCTGTGCAAGGAAATAGACGCCTTGGACCTGCAGCTGCACAGCAAGACCGACCAGCAGGAGTACTCCCAGAGCGCGAGCCAGGTCGTCCAGAAGATCAAGAGCACCTCGCGGCAGTTCCTCGTCCAGGTCTCGAGCCAGGTGGACGTGCTGGAGTCCTTCTTCCTGGAGCAGGTGAAGAGCATCGGCAAGAAGAGCGACGAAATCGAGGGCCTGGCCAAGAAGGCGATCCAGATCAAGCTCGAGCCGGCCAAGTGCGGCGCCCTCGTGGACAAGATGAAAGACGTGCTCGGGAAGATATCCGTTCTCCAGAACTTCACGATCTACAACTACGACCAGCTCCAGGTCCTGTGCCGGCTCCACGACTCCTCGTCTCAAGAGGCCTACAACTCCCTCAAGTGGCTCGAGGAGAAGCTGGGCATGACCTCCTTCCAAAGCGACAAACTGCTGGAATTGCAGAACAGGATCGTGGAGCTGTACGCGCAGTGGCTGGACATCTCGTGCAGATAAGCGCTAAGTGTCTTGAAACCTGCTTTGAAACAGGAAAAACCAACCAAATCCAGAACTCCGCTCGCAGGGTTATACGGCGGCTTCAGTGCAATTTTGGCGTGCTCCTTCGTAAATTTGATGATATTTTGCTATTAGTCCGGCGTCGCCTTCGAGCTGACCAAAGTGCAGTACATGAGCATCAAGGTGAACCTGGTGATCGCGACGATGATCGTCGGCATGGGCTTCAACGTCTACGTATTCGACAAAAAGAAGCTGGCCTTCACGTACATATGCGGCATCCCTTCTGAACTGGTTATGCACCAAGGCCACCGAGACATCCTCCGAGTCGGCTTCATCCAGCTGAACGTGGTGCTGGTGTCCGCGATACTCTTGTGCGTCGGCCAGCTCGGTCTGACCGGACCTCTCCCGGTTCTGTTCGGGCAGTTCGTCCCTTAGATTTCGATGATTATGAAGCCCACCTACTGGATGCTGTTCCCGACGCTGACGCTTCCGGCCTTCACCGCATGCAACCTGTCGAAAGCGAGGGGACAGAAGAGCGTGTTCGCGTTCTGCATGGCCACGCTGTTCAAGATGTTCACGCCGTGGCGCCAGAGGATAGAGCTGTCCCACACCCTGTTCTGCTCGCTTCTGGGCTCCGCGTCGAGCTCTTTCAAGGACATTATTAAGATCATCAGCGCGAACCGGCTGCCGGACTTCGGCGCCATCGTGTTCCAAAACATGTTCAGCCTGAACAGGCTCGTGTAGGGCTCTCTCAAATTCATCGAGCGGAGGCAGTTCTACAGCCAGGGCTGGGGCATGCTGAACAACATCTGCGGGATGCTGGGCACGCTCACCAGTTTGGAGGCGATAATACAGAACAAACCTGCGTACTGGGTGCTCACGGCGTTCAAGAGCTACTACTACCTGGTGAAGATCTACTGGAACACCTGCGAGAACTGGGGCCTGCTGTGGGGCGGGGTGTCGGTGATCAAGTTCAAAAACAAACCAGAGGTGTGGTCGCACGGCAAGTACATCCGCAGGCCAACAAAGCTCCCGCTGCACGTCATCGTCCCGATCGCGCTCTATGACCCGATCGCCCGCGTGACCTGGGTCATCGCGTACTTTCCCTCGTGCAGCGGCTTCTCGGACTAGGTCTGGTTCAAGCTGCTGACCACGCTGATGAGCGTCGCGAGGGCCTATTTGTGGATGATCCTGCGCGTTGACAACTTCGTGTGCAGCAACTGCCAGGACAGCTACGAAACGAAATACTACCCGGTTAACTGCGAGAAGTATCAACGAAATGACTTGATATTTTCACTAAATGCAGACAAATTAGATTTTAGTGTTAAATTAAGTGGCTTTCGAAGAAATAACAGTATAAAATAAACCTACACAATCGAATGTGCACTTAAATAATGTAAAATGAATCATATAACGGGGGTTGAATTTACTAAAAGAATGAAAAATTTCGTTCAACAGATAAAGAAAAGAAATAGCGATACCGTTGAAATGCAATAATCGTTTGAGTTAGCGAATATTAAAACAGAAGCTAAACCTGATTCTGATGTTGAGCTTGTCACGCCAATTAGCAATTCAATCTGGAAATGAGTGATTTAGTAGTTAATAAAGATACACAAAGAAAGTAGTAACAATTTAATTCATTCAACACCTTAAATGTTAAGTACACATAACTGTTGCTTTTGCATAAAATTGTGTAACAACCGATTTCTATTCGTTTAATTATATATTTTCTGTTTTCCGTTCAGAACATTATACTGTAATATATTTAGTTCTTATTGCTGTTCTCTTCCGTTTTGTGTTTTCATCAACATCAACAGAAAATTTAATTCTTTAGTTTATTGTTCAAAGAAATTCATGGATTATCTAAGTACTTTTGCCATTTTCGCAACTTTTTCGTTGTATCTTTGTTATATTGTTTTATATACAATATACTTATTCTGATAATGCAGCTCTGTTAAGTTTAGTTAAAATTATTTCACGAATATTATATTTTTGCAGTGCTTGTTCGAAAGAGGCGCATTATTGTATAATATTTTGAACGTACTCAAATTTGGCCAAGAGAAAAAACTAGACATATTCTGACAGCAATAGTTATTTTTGAATGTAACGTGTCTAATCGTATCTTTGTTTATAAATCCCATCGTTGTCACTTGAGTATTCGTTATATTAATACTTTATAGTGGCACGGTTTATATTACGCGCATTAGTTTTTCGCCCAATTTATTGTGAGAAATATTTAGATCTATCAGCCTAGGGAATAGTTCTAAAGCTCCGATATCAATCAGTTTATTGCTTGATATGTCTAGCTCTTCAAGATAATATTCAGGTTGCAATTGGTTGTAGAGCAGTTTCCCGATTTTGTTCAAACTTGCGTTTATTCCTATCAGTTGTGTGGATATATCAACGATATTATCTAGCGACTTCAATTAGTTAGATGAAACATTAATCTGTTGTAAATACTTGAATTTGCAGTCAACAAAGTCCGAGTTCTTCAGTTTGTTTCCGATTAAGGACAGTTCCCTCAGCTGGGTAAGTTCTTGCAGTAAATGTAGCTCTCTGAAGTTGCACTTGTTCAGTGCCAGTTTTTGCAGTCCTGTTTACCTTGTAATGATCCTCTTCTCCTCGAACGAGAAGTCAGCCAGTTGTATAGTTAGTTCTCTCAAACTTAAATTGTTAATGAAGCTGAAATCGTTTATTCTGGTTCCCACGAGCGTTAAACTGGAGAGGCCGCTGAAGTTTGCAATTATTTCTGTTTGAAAAACGATAAAATTCTAGAGTGTCAGCTTAACCAGCTTTAAAGTACTTGCATTGGCTAAATCGACCTTATAATTGTATAAGCGCGTGTTTTAAACAGAAAGTTCGGTTATCGGCATTTCGCTTACAAATTATGGTATGGTTATCTTACTGTACACATTACTATAAATTAAATTGTTTATAGATTCATAATTAGGTGGAGGACTAGTATTCTTCTAAATCATCTGAGAATTATCGATTATTAATGTGTTCATTTTGTATTGGAGTGTTAAACACTATATCACATTAAAAATTTCAAGTATTATTTGTCATGATGATTATTGCAAATTATTGGTATCGGTTATTAGTATCGGTTTGTTGATAAACGTGCCTTTAAGAACAATCTGTTGAAATTCTTTGTATTTTTAGTCGTATCTGACACTACGGTTTAGCTCGTTGAATATAGTAACCTTACGTATAATAGCGTCGTTTTGCTTTTAGAACACTTATTTGATCGGAGTCCTCTTCGCAGTTTCTTCAAGCAGCAAACTCAAACTGTGCATTTGAAAATTAAAATTATGTTGTATTTCAGACATTTTTGTCATATTGTTGATATTATTAAATGCAGTCACAACACAAAATGAGTTTCTAGATCATATAATTTATAAACTATCTACGTATACTATTCCATGTGTTCAAACAAGATATAAATAATTTTATATTTTCGTGCATTATATAGATAAATTAACACAATACAAATATTTATCCACTTCCTCATTAATGGAAATGCCTAATTAATTACAGTTAATTGAAAGCGCTAGAAAAAAGCTAGAATAATATGATCATAAGATTAAAAACGGCGAGTTATTTATTGGCAGCTAAAGATATAACGACTTTTCTTTTCTTTAACATTTAGATATTCATAAACTTAATATATGGGATTGTCCCGGCAACTTTCTACTTGTGAGTAGCACTATTAAGGAATTGAATGTAAGACAGTGTGATATTACAAATATAGATGAGTTACAACTTGATAACCTTGAAGTTCTAAATTTATATCATAATTAACTTACTGAAATTATCAACATAGGAAGATTTAAAAAGCTTAAGTCGCTGAATTTATCTACTAACATAGATTTAAATTTATCAGGAATAGAATCACTGAAAAACTTAGAAGTGTTAGATATCAGTCAATGCTACGTTGAAAACTTTTCTCTTTTGAGGTAACTACCAAGTTTAAAAGAATTAAATATGTGTGAGGGATGTGCCGATTTATCTCTGTTAAAAGATATGGTTTAACTGACTAAATTGGACATATCTTATAATTAGTTAGAAGATATACATTTGTTGTCCTTATTGATTAATTTAGAAAATCTTAACATTGCTAATAACAATATAGTAGATGCGGATCCACTTAAATTTTTGGTTAAACTCACCAAATTAGACATTTCTTGTTTAGATTTATAGAATTTCTCGTTTTTAAAGTCGTTGAAGAATTTACGAAAACTGGGCTTTACAAATTAAAATACAAATTTGGAATAAATAACTGACCTATTGCAACTAACCAAACTACATTTAGCGCGTTGCGACCTTTAAAACATTAATTTTTTGAGCTCGCTTAAAAATTTAGAGTATTTAAACCTTAATGGAAACAAAGGTATTGATTTAATGGCTCTTTAACATTTGGAGAAACTATCTTACCTTGACATAAGCAGCTGTCATCTTGAATATTGTAGCGGGAAAATATACTTAGGAATTGATATTTCACCACTTAAGTATGTGGTCACATTGAAATAGCTTGACCTAAGTTTTTGTAAACTTAATAATATTTCAGTCCTCAAACACTT
Source organism: Hexamita inflata (assembly GCA_963988835.1). Classification (NCBI taxonomy): domain Eukaryota; phylum Fornicata; order Diplomonadida; family Hexamitidae; genus Hexamita; species Hexamita inflata. Next base: position 76,966 of record CAXDID010001210.1, read on the forward strand.
AGTTAATTTGCAGTTACTCAATCTAGAAGGAAATGAAACATTAGTTGACATTACACCATTGCAGTATTTAACTCAATTAAATACTTTATCATTGAGGTCATGTAATGTATATGAGATATCTGCATTGAGACCACTTGAAAATTTAGTATCCTTAAATCTAGATGGAAAAAATATTGTCAACCTGTCTCCACTCAATAAATTGGTAAAACTTACCTCATTAAAAGTGTATGAAGCTGACTTTAAAACTATTGAAACTCACCCTAATTTCAAGGAGTTATTTGATAACTATTGGGAATAATCTTCTGGTGATGCTCAAATCAGTGTTCGTAAAATGGATACAATTGATACGGGAACCACAACTCTAAGAACCAATCAAACAAAGTATTAAAGCTTCAAAGCGCAATATAATTTGGTAAAACTAAAGATTGCTTCATTGTTGCTATAATAAGTTAGGAAGTAGGAGTATTTCGTAAACAACATGTCACAGCTTTTTGATGTATCATGTGTGGCCTCTCAGTGAATTTATATATTTGTATTACCCCTATCACTTCAGAATTGATCAAAATTTTCGTTCGAAAATGTGCTATGTTCTCTTAAACTTAATGTGGCGAATGTGATTAACAATTCAGCTTTCCAACTATATTTCTGTGAATCTCACATTTTCAAAACTATGAAGTCTATGAAGTCATTTATTTTTGTAATAATATTTATGCATATTTTTATATATTATAATTAATTATAAAATTTCCACACCACCACCAGATCCGGTTCTGTTGAGTTGAGGTTCTTGTTGTAATTATAGTTTGGTTAAAAATATTAGGTGAGAAAGGGTGATGGTAAACCATAGAATAAGTATTTCTTAAATAGTCTCAAAATATAAAGTATACCATTATAACTAATCCAAACCAAAATACTATTATAAAGTATACCTACCAGTTAGAATATTGAATTCTTATAATTGCAAAAATATCATATTTACGAGTATTGAATATTATTTGTTTCTAGTATAAATTATATGTATACAATTATACATAACAAATATATTATTACAAGTCAATCTAACAAATACCAAATAATACTTGTTATAAATTACATTAAATCCAATCATTTACATAAATCATTTTTAATATTTTTAGATATATCATATTAGTTAATAAAAGAACTAATATTGAAATTAATAAATAAGCTAAGAAAACAGCATTACAAAGAATTAAAAGTAAAATTTTCTTTGAATTAAATGAGTAAAATCAAAAAGCAAAGTTAAGTATATATTTGTTTAGTAGCGTATCCACTTCTTGAATGAAACAAAAACATTAATTTACATCATTATAGTCAGAATTATTGGAATATTATTCTGACACTGAAACGCATCAATTAGCTATAACGTTAAACGATGAACTATATGATATTATGAACGATTAAAACGGATCATGTTTACTTTTGTAAATAGTTCGCGAAAATAATGCAATTAAATAAATAATTAAATTAACAGAATAATTAGACCATGCAGTTATTGCAGCAAACGTTAAAATTAAATTCATTTGGAACTAGCAATTATAATATATTTAGTAAATAGTTGACTTAGAGTGAATTATTTACATTTAACATTAAATGAAACGTCTTGTGAGCTTAACAACAAACACAGCAAAATCATAACCTTGAACAGTTAAAACTTTGTGAAAAATTTCATAATTTTTAACTAAAGGTCTATGCTGGACTTTATTTTGATGAGAATATTTCAATCTTTTCATGAAACATCTTTATGTTATAAAGCAAATAAAATCAATTAAGATCAATTAAGATTTTACCATATTTTGAATTCTACAATAGTTAAAGTTATAGCATACCGGAATCGTTAGAAATAGACGAATTTGAGCGCAAAAATATACTTTTGCAGGAAATTCAACTTTAAATGTATAATTATTGCTAATTTTGTTTTTATATTGTAGATTTGAAATCATCAAAATTAATCCATTTGATTTAATAATTTTAATAAATGAATATAATATATTAACATAAAAATGTATTCAAATATTACATTACAACAAATTATTACATTCCTATTACTGAACTGGTATTGTTAATAATAGTATATCTTTCATTTAATTTATAAATATATGCACCACTTTAAATGTAGGAGTATATCATCGAATGGCAGCACAAATACATCCAGGCCGACGACCTGAAGGCGCTGTGCAAGGAAATAGACGCCTTGGACCTGCAGCTGCACAGCAAGACCGACCAGCAGGAGTACTCCCAGAGCGCGAGCCAGGTCGTCCAGAAGATCAAGAGCACCTCGCGGCAGTTCCTCGTCCAGGTCTCGAGCCAGGTGGACGTGCTGGAGTCCTTCTTCCTGGAGCAGGTGAAGAGCATCGGCAAGAAGAGCGACGAAATCGAGGGCCTGGCCAAGAAGGCGATCCAGATCAAGCTCGAGCCGACCAAGTGCGGCGCCCTCGTGGACAAGATGAAAGACGTGCTCGGGAAGATATCCGTTCTCCAGAACTTCACGATCTACAACTACGACCAGCTCCAGGTCCTGTGCCGACTCCACGACTCTTCGTCTCAAGAGGCCTACAACTCCCTCAAGTGGCTCGAGGAGAAGCTGGGCATGACCTCCTTCCATGGCGACAAACTGCTGGAATTGCAGAACAGGATCGTGGGGCTGTACGCACAGTGGCTGGACATCTCGTGCAGATAAGCACTTAGTGTCTTGAAACCTGCTTTGAAACAAGAAAAACAAACCAAATCCAGAACTCCGCTCGCAGGGTTATACGGCGGCTTCAGTGCAATTTTGGCGTGCTCCTTCGTAAATTTGATGATATTTTGCTATTAGTCCGGCGTCGCCTTCGAGCTGGCCAAAGTGCAGTACATGAGCATCAAGGTGAACCTGGTGATCGCGACGATGATCGTCGGCATGGGCTTCAACGTCTACGTATTCAGCAAGAGGAAGCTGGCCTTCACGTACATATGCGGCATCCCTCCTGAACTGGTTATGCACCAAGGCCACCGAGACATCCTCCGAGTCGGCTTCATCCAGCTGAACGTGGTGCTGGTGTCCGCGATACTCTTGTGCGTCGGCCAGCTCGGCCTGACCGGACCGCTCCCGGTTCTGTTCGGGCAGTTCGTCCCCCAGATTTCGAGGATCGTGAAGCCCACCTACTGGATGCTGTTCCCGACGCTGACGCTTCCGGCCTTCACCGCATGCAACCTGTCGAAAGCGAGGGGACAGAAGAGCGTGTTCGCGTTCTGCATGGCCACGCTGTTCAAGATGTTCATGCCGTGGCGCCAGAGGATAGAGCTGTCCCACACGCTGTTTTGCTCGCTTCTGGGCTCGGCGTCGAGCTCTTTCAAGGACATTATTAGGATCATCAGCGCGAACCGGCTGCCGGACTTCGGCGCCATCGTGTTCCAAAACGTGTTCAGCCTGAATAGGCTCGTGCAGGGCTCTCTCAAATTCATCGAGCGGAGGCAGTTCTACAGCCAGGGCTGGGGCATGCTGAACAACATCTGCGGGATGCTGGGCACGCTCACCAGTTTGGAGGCGATAATACAGAACAAACCCGCGTACTGGGTGCTCACGGCGTTCAAGAGCTACTACTACCTGGTGAAGATCTACTGGAACACCGGCGAGAACTGGGGCCTGCTGTGGGGCGGGGTGTCGGTGATCAAGTTCAAAAACAAACCAGAGGTATGGTCGCACGGCAAGTACCTCCGCAGGCCAACAAAGCTCCCGCTGCACGTCATCATCCCGATCGCGCTCTATGACCCGATCGCCCGCGTGACCTGGGTCATCGCGTACTTTCCCTCGTGCAGCGGCTTCTCGGACAAGATCTGGTTCAAGCTGCTGACCACGCTGATGAGCGTCGCGAGGGCCTATTTGTGGATGATCCTACGCGTCGACAACTTCGTGTGCAGCAACTGCCAGGACAGCTACGAAACCAAATACTACCCGGTTAACTGCAAGAAGTATCAACGAAATAGATCACCTCTCAACACGGGAATATAATCATAGTAAAACAATTAGGATAATAGTAATACATGTATTAAGAATGTGAATAGTTTACAATAACATGCTATGTTTCAATAAATAAACGAAAATTAAATAATTAATTAGGTTTAGATTCCTCAACCTTATAAAATAACTTGTTAAACTTTTCAGAAACTATCTGAAAACATGAAAAGTTTTGTTCAAATAAATAAAGAAGCTAAAAATAAGAAACACAAAAACGATACTGTAGAAACTTCAAATGGAGTTAATACGGAAATACAAATAGCAAATACAGATGTTGAACTTGTAACTCCAATTAGTAATACTATTTGGAAATGAGTGAATTAGTAGATATTGTAAGAAAATAATGATCTTCCTTTCACATCATGAGATCTTCATTTTAGCAGACTGGACACTTACCAGTCATTACGAATGCTTCTTCAAATTCATCACTTTAGAAGAAGAACTCACACTTCTAGCAGAAGTGAACATCTGCATTTTCATCAGTTATAACGTAAACACGTTTAACTACACCATCAACTGCGAGTTCTTTAAACTTAACTGGATCAGCTGCACTATCATTAACGATAAAAGCTCTGGTAGGACCTATTTGGTCATAAAACTCACGTGGAAGAACAACGCCACGTCCGTCTTCAACAACCGGAGCTTCTCTGAGCACTTGCTGCAAGTTTTGAAGCATTAATCCATCATCAACGCGAATCACTTAACCGTGCGCATCGGCGATACGTACAGAAGATACTTTTTCAATAAGTTCCATGATCGAAGAGTCTTCACTAGGTTCAATAGGAATAAGTGGTAAAATTTACAAAGATATAGCTGAACGGACTATTGGCGTACCGCACTTCTTACATATATCAGAAAGCGAAGGAGAACACATCGGAAGCGATAACAGTATGTCCATATCACGTTGTGTTAAAACTTACTATTAAATGATATCCAATTATTGGTTGCATCTCGGGCATCTATCGCAAATCTCATCAGGTTTGGTACGTAAACCAGCTGGCTTGGCCTTCATGAAGTTCTTTCTAATCTAAGTGTAAAGCGACTGTGGAAGTCTCATTTACAATAAATGCTGCATGGAAACGTAGTTCAGCTTTGGAGACACTTTTGATGCCTGAGACAACGCTAACCAAACAAGGGCTTCTGGAATACCAGGAGGTAATGATCTCTGCGAATTTCCTAAATCAAGTTGCGAAAGCGAGCCAAGTTGTGGCTTTGAATTGGAATTAACAAATTAATTTGTTTCTTGAACTTGAAGTTTATTGGAAGTTTAATCTTAGAATTCCATTGATTCAAACTTTTGAAGATACACCTCGTCTAATTTAGCTATTTCTTGAGGAAGCATTGAATAATTGCACAGGAATGTACATATTGAAATGATGAATGGATTTGCTTGTTGAGCTTTATCTAAATCCATTAAGCGCATATTAGCTGGATCTGGTGAACCGAAAGTAACGTAAAGATGTTGCATTAAATGAACATATGCTGACATAATCAAAATCTTTGAACGTAAAGCTTTGAGTGCTCCATAATATGGTTAGCCAACACCCTTTTGCATTATCATTTGTTATTGCAGTTGGCAAACTAAGCTTCTTGCCATATCAAATTTGCATTCAACAGTTGCAGCGTCGATAAGAGCGCGGATCATAGCAACTTCCTTTTCGTTATTGCCAGCCATTCTCAAACGAGCGAGAGCAGCCATAAAGTTGCCTTCTCTCAAATAAGCTGCAGCACGAGCTTCGTGGATAGCTGGGAGCATTTCTGGGTAGATCTTGCCCAAATCTTCAACGTTGTCCCAGAGATTTTGGGATACGAACAGTCTTAGCAAGGCGAGTTGGTCTCCAAGGCGTTATGCGATGAACAGAGCCGATTCGAAGTCTCCGATAGCTTCGAAGTACTTGAGGACCATTTGGAACGCGCTGATGAGGTTTTGGTTGTTGACTTGGTCGTCTTTGCGTGCTTCGTAGTCGAAGTCGTCTTCGAGGTCGTTTTTCTTCTGTTTCTTTTGGTTTACAGGAGGTAGGATTCTCACGAGTCTCAGTAATGTGTTCGTTTGTCTGTTGTTAATGAGAACTTGAACTGCTTTCTCGCAGTCTCCGGCGTCCATCCAGGAAGACGATGCAGCCTACCAGTCTGATACTTATTCTAAAAATCTCGCGTGTTTGGAGAGTAATTCTTGCTTGTGCTGTACGTTAGGAGTAAGTGCTTACAGTTCTCTCCTGAGCATGATTCTGAAGTCCTGGCTGTACTAATATTGAGCTTTCTGTATTTACTGTCCAGATTGAACCGGTTACTGTTCGTAAATCTGTAAGAAGTCGAGGTACTTGTTGCTCTTGTTCTGTTTCTTGCTGTTTTCGAGGAGTTCGGACCTGAATTTCTTCATGTCCTCCTCCGACGAACCAAGTTTGAAGTACAAGCTAAGGTTCGGGAGTGGGTTAAGTTCCGACAAACTTACCCCTGATTTCTAACTGAATTCGGTAAGGAGCTTGTTGATCAACTTTTGGGTGATCGCACCGATTAAGCTGGTGAAGGGGCCAATGTCAAGGAGGCCGTCCTGTCTGGTGAAGTAAAGGAGCTCAGTTGCTGTTTGGGAGTCGCCAGTGGCTCCGTAGAGCATAGCCGCGTCGGCGAAGTTACCCACTAAGGACAGCGCTAGAGCTACATATTGGAACTGTTACTGAGATTTGTTCATCTACTCCACTTCAGCGAGGATCTTGAGCGCGCGCACGTTACCGATCATGCTCAGGGCTTCTTTTGCTAATTTCACCTGTCCAGCGAATAAAGAAGCAACCGCAATGTCCATCCAATACGAAACTGGAACACCGAGCGCAGCAGCTTACAATGCCATGTCCAGCTCCTCGTAGAACTCGAAGTCTGTTACACCTGCTGCTAAGAATTAAAACACCTTCTTCACGTGGTGCGTTACATTCGGCGTCATGGGCACCTCAGTGGTGTCAATGCAGTTGATTCCGAAGCCCTCTTGAGCCTTTGTCCAGTTCACGTTGTAGTTGGCAGAACCATTCTGTATTACAATGGTTGCTTTCTCACAACTTACAGTGTGAGTATAAACAATGGTGCCGTCAATGCACAAGTGAATCTTTTAACCGGATGAAACTGCAATCACGTTCGGAAGCACTAAGTCGAACGAGCACGTTTGTATATTCTGCAATGAGTATATTGGCTCCTGGGCGGCAGTTGAACGGAAGTTTCCGCTGAAGTAGTCGAAAACGTACATTTTATCATTAGAATCAACAATCGCAATCAGATTTCTGTGGGCGTTAACGTCGACGTTCATGCTTCCATTATTATTTATAAACTTCAATTTTTAATGGATTAATATTGCATTTTATGATAATTGAATTAAGCTAGATCTTACTTACTGTCTGAATTCTAATAATGTTTAGAAATACTATATTTTAGATATAATAGGTTTTTCATTATCGTCTAACTTTTTCCTTTATTTTACGCAGGTATATCCCCACCGGTATGTAAACATCTCTGTAGAACACGTCCTTCTCTTTAAAATACGTGTCGAGTAACTTTTACGTGACGTCAACCAGTGACATGTCTCTGTTTTACTCGCAAAATTCTCTTATGTATTTCCTGTCATCATTCGTTACTTTGTATGAATAGAGCAGTTTTTGGTACTGTCTGAGGAAAAATGTCTTCAGTTTCTCTCTCGTTTGCTTCGGATTCACTGTTTTTACCACGAATTTCCAGAACTTATCGCTGTCACAGTTCACATTGTTTGGTTTGTAGCTTAAATTGTTGATTAATACGCATATTTCTTTCGGTGAGCAATTGTCACAAAGAATATTAAGACTTTTAAGGCCCTGTTTGTAAATAGTGGTGAAATAGGCCACTTGCTCGTTTTATACCTTGTCATGATAAAGAACTTAAGTGGGAGCAATGTTCTTATCTTTTTCAAGCGTGAGCTTTATACTTCTCACATTTTTGTAAATATCGTAATAGAACACGTCTTTTCCCTTCAAATAGGATTGAATTAACTGCTCGGTCATCTCCATGAGCGATAAATGTGTATTTTACTAAATGTATTTGCTAATGTATTCTTTATCCTCATCATTCAAACTATATGTGTAAAGCTCTTGTTAATATACTTTTTAATAGAAAATACGTAATTAAGTAGTGGTTTTCTTTGGTTCAACACGCGATGCCAATAAATTCCAGAACTACCTATATTTATCTTTGTTTAATGAATCTATTTGTTCACAAACTTATTTAACTGTTTTTAAATCCAGTTATTAATTTTAATAAAATAGTTTAATATTACTCGATTTTAATTAATATTAAAATACTAGTCTATACACTCTATAATAAAATATATCCTTAAGCTTAAAATATGTTTGCATCAGATATTCAGTAATTTTTGAAGTATTTTACTCTGTTGATTTTCGTACATATGCTTTTATAAATATTTTATCCTCTTCAGTGATAAAATATGAATGCATTACCTATTTATAAGATTTATTAAAGTACTTTTTATGTTCTGAGCCTTTATTTTTCGGAGTAACGTTATTTTAAATGTATGTCCAGAATTATTTTGACTATTAATCATTGAGAAATTAAATTGTTGTGCAAATTTGTTATGAAGAAAAATCGGAATAATCCTTGTTAAATAAATCTTACAATGCCAGTTTGTAAATTTTTGTATACATATTCGTAAGTTAATTCTCAACAGCTCTAGTTTTAACTTATGAAGTCTTAATTCGGTATTATTATCTGGCAAACTCATAAACATCAAAGTAAAATATATCTCGATTAATAAAATACTAATCTAAAACTTTGTTAGTGATTTCTATCAAATTTAGAGATTGATTAACTTTACAAAATTAAATGATAACTTATTTGTCAGTTACTGACAATCGATCAGTAAACAGAGCCTGTTAATATAGTGGTGGGAACAATATGAGGGTTGGAAGGAAACTAAATTGCGCATTTTTCAGAATGATCAGATTCATTTTCTTCGTTGTGCTGTGGAAATATTTTTCTCATTTGTACGTCAGAATAATGGTAATATTCAATTATATAGCATTTCATGGCGCTATTTCCAACCCTCTAATGTGTAATATTTTCAATTTTAACACACAATTGTAGCATTTACCACTCCAAACTTTGGAAGCTTAGTGCACAAAACCGAACAGTGGACGAAACTTAAAAAATAAATTCAAATATCTCAGTGCATTAGGCTATATATCATAATCTTTTCATCTTAGTTCTTTTTAAAATACTTTAACAAAGTTGCTAAAAATGAAAACGGGGACCACGGAAAGTTTACGTCCCAAACTTAATCTACTGTTCTGAAACGACTGTTGATAACTGGACTAATTTCTAAAATCGTCACTTCAATTAAAAATAATTATAAAAATGCTGAGAAAATTGAACATGGAAATAATTAGTAGACGATTCCAAGGAAACTGTTGAGTTATTATAAACTACTTAGAGTTTTTAATATAAAGCTATATTTAAATATTGTCAATTCTTAAAATATACGAACTTATTAGAACATTATGGAAAAGTTAGATTCAATGAGCTGTGATCTGATTCAGAAGGTTTTAACTTATTATTAGAATCTAATAAATATATAAAGATAAATGAGCTTGTTTAATTTTTCTACATAATTCTAGTTATATTTCAAGCTTAATCTCAATAGTTTCGAATGTTACTATATTTTATTTTCTTGTGTAATTGATGTGCTTTAATATTTTAGAACCACGCCAATTTTAGATTGAATACAAAATTTCAAATATAGTTAATTGGAAATACAACAAACAAGATGGAGAAACTTGAGTATGATATGATGTCGTATATGATAAATATCTATATAGAAGTTATATGCAGTATAATCGTGGGGACAAGCGTTGTGTTCTTTTAATATCAATATGTTATATTTTATCAGGACTAGAATCTATACTATTATTAACACTGTAATAATATTATAAATGATGTTACTAATTAATTATTATATTATTAAGTTTATATTTAATATATTGTATTATGTAGTAATTTATGAGAAATTTGATTTATATATAGAAAAATATATATGACTATATAAATAAATTATTTTACTTTCCAATGAATCAATATTACATTAATATAAAATTATTCCATTTCACATCCGATTATCATTTACTTTATGATAAATATATAATCTTTTATAGTTTCATTGTATATGTATTCTAGTTCATATCAATATTGTCTTATAGGAAACTCGCATTTATAAGTAAGATTATATAATGAGGGCTGTTATACAGGGAGATATATATAATTAAATATATATTTTAATAATCTTTGATATTGTATATGAAATATGATAGTGCTCAAATTATAATTATACTCTTCTTCAGTTATGCAACATAATTTTAGATGTCCCCAGAAATCTTATTATTTAATGCAAAGTTATAACTTTCAATGTTTAGTTTAGAATAAGACGTATATAATTATAAGATCTTAATTTACACATTATGTATATCTTTGATCTAACAACTTTGAATTGTCTTAAAAAGAGTAATGCTTGCAATCCTATATTACATTTATTTGAAAATTACAATAATGCAAACTTTATGATGTGGAATATATTTTAAACTTTAAAATATATATTATGTATTTCATAGATAATTGAGATAATAGTAGAAGTTTCGACTTTGTTCATTGCTCCCATCAAGAAATATCATCAAAATTATACAATTGTTCCCACCACTGTTAATATCTCATTTTATAATAATTCTTGAGTTTAGTTATATTTATTTAATTTGGTTAATGATGAAATGATACATATTACCAAAATATATTACGTTAAAATCTATTTAGTGTATTAATTTGATCACAGATTTATTTTTAGGTTAAATTAGAGTGATCCTCATTGGATATTACTTTGGTCAGACCTAGTTTATATAGTTGAGTTAAGTATTTATTGTGTTCATTATATTTTTGCATATTTTTAAAGCTATAGTTATACTTTTCGGTAAGTAATCTAGCTATACAAACAATTACTTTGTATAAATCCCAGAAGTAAATATCACGTTTTGAGAATTACTCTTTCAAAAGTTAATTTGTAATTTCAGTGACACTATAATTATTATTTTATTTGCAATATTAAAGTATGAACTTCTTATCTTGTTCATTTACATGGTCTGAGTGTAGCACTTTCATGTACGTGCGTATGAAGAACTGTTTAAGTGTTATTATGGTGAGTCGAGTGTGTGCACTGACGTATTTCCAAAACATTTGCTGATCTTTTTAATTCATTTCATTAATCGTTCGTGCTAACTCTTGATGAGAACAGCAGTTCACGCCAATTAGCCCGAGTGCATAATTATAAATCTCTGAACATTCTTCAACCGTTTGTCCTCTTTTTTAAATTTATTTTTTCTGTTCTATTTATTTATAAAACTGTTTTAACCTGGAATGGTCAGTTACGTTCAAATCCAGAGCGTTTGCAAATGAATTTAGTGCGTAAATGATCACTTATTTTTGTTTTAAAATTTAGTTACGCATTCTATTTATTTGAATATTTTGTTAAACGGGTTTATTAAAACTGCTATTCTTTTAACTCGTTGTTGAAGTGGTAAAATATAATTATAAATAATTTAAATTGATATGATGTTAGTTAATGTTTTAATAATTAGTACTCACTTAGAAGGGGCGCATATTCGCTTATAAGGGGGTAATACATATTCAACTTTACCCCTTGTAAGCGAATAACAAATATCATGTAATCCCCTTATAAGTGAAAGGCTATCTCTTTGAGAGTGAGGTAGCTTTGATTCAGTTTGTATTTTCAAAATACAAGCAATATAATATTATTAAATCATATATATTTCTTTTATATATATTGTTTATTCTTTTATATATTGTTTTAAAATGTTATACATATATTACTTCTAGGTAAGAATGCTCATAGAACCTTGAACATCTTCAACATCAAACTGAACCTGTCAAGGCCCCAGACGCTCAAAAGATCGTCAACCCCAGTGATGGCAGCTAGTCAATACCGGGTGATGGCAACAGCGATGTTAAAAGCACAAGCTAATCAGGTTCTGCTTACAAATTACAACGAATTGTCACTGGAAATCTCTCCAAGAAACTCACAAGTGAAAAGTGTGATGATCATAATACCTCACGTACTAACGCGAATAGTTCGTCAGCCAAACGAAATATGCCAGTATCCCTTCTCTCTGTGTAGAGTGAGCAAGACATGGACTTCACCCACTACTATTTAAACAAGTCCAAAGTTCTTACCCTCAATATTGGTTCTGACAGGAATATAGTTGACTTCATGCTTCAAAATGCTCTTGATCCTAAAGTTGTAGATCAAATCAACAATGTTTTTGGTTAAAACCCTATTATTCTAAACACTGGGTAGACCAGTTGTCTTTAAATCTAAAAATTGCCAATATAATCTAATATTTAGCAATCTCGGAAAATTCGTGTAAGCATGACTACTTCTATTGAAGAATGCGTACCGAAACTCCTCAGTAACGAATACATTTCCGATGACCTTTTAAGCTTATTGATTCATATCTCAATTTCCCCAGAATACGGAATCTTATACCCATCATTTATCCAATCACCGGAAATCAACTATGATGATGACAACAACATTGGAAATCTATGTTCTGGTAAGAAGATGTGTTTTTGCCCATTCATTTTCAGCCAGCACTGGTTCCTCTTGATAATATGCAACTAGGAGTCATTCATTCTCGATGGCATGAATCATGTCGTATCTTAGGATCTATAGGAGCAATAAGAGTTCTTAGATATGTTAACAACAGCTCGATCCATCACATCATGTCAGTCAAGTCAAGTACTTCCCATTACCATGAAATGTTAAATTGGAAAGCACCCACAACTCACTGGGTTTGATTGCGGCTTATTTATCATATTTGTAATGTTGAAAATAATGAAACATGACCTAACCATCAATGAAATTTAAAACATTGAATTCCTTTCCAACTCAGCGTCCGCTATTCGTCAGCGTGCATTTACTCTAATTTCAACATTCTCGAGAGCGGATGACTAACAGGATACCACGGTGATTGATAATAAGCAACATTCCTCTAGCGACTATGAAGTTGTCAGTACGCCCATTGTTTAGAAGGTCCCAATATAACCTCTCAAGAAACCTAAAACTATGACGGCTCAGGTCTAAGCAACAACGAAACAACATGATAACAGTCAGTACCCTCCCAAAGTCAATACTAAAACACCTATGAAACTAGAGTCTGACGCATTTCTTGCTATTTCTGGCAACATCAAAACCCATTTTTGTTTCAATGTCTCCAATGCTAATTGCTATATTCTACGAACAGATGCAATCCAATTGGCATCAGACTTTCTTAATGCTCTGAATCTTAAACGAGGGTCCGTGAACTAATTTGACCTCTGGCCAATATCACATTTGTCTGACAATGCAAAATGCTTTGAATCTCAAGTTAAAATATCCCAATGTGCTCAACTCGGTCTGATAAGCCAGAGTTTCCCAAGGAAACCCTCATAAGATACCAAATATGACTATAAAGTCTGGTAAAATCACAGAAAAATGATGGCTTCTAATAGATATAGTTCTCTTTATGGTGACTCAGTCCTTGATTAAGACCTTACTGCTTAAGAATTCAGTGTCAAAGGATAAAAAACTATCGTTTTCCATGACATGCGTATACCATTCACTACAATCTAAGCGGAACTTAGATATGTTGACTATGCTCACTCTATCAAGTAATAGAAATAAACAAAGCAAGCTCCATCATTTACACTTCAAATCAAGTTGTGCACAGCATATGACCCGGATGCCAGTAAAGCATCGGAGCACATCGCATTCAATCGAATGTACAACTCGATAATTATACGGGTAGGTAACAACGATTTCGTTATCATTTCGCTCAATGACCTTCATGACATAGAGTAGACTATAATTTCAAGGTAGTTAACCTCAAACTTCTGTTTTAAGTCAGATAGTAATACACACCTAATCCTACCAATACCTCACCAATATATTTGTGATTCTCATAAAAATTACGTCCAGGAATTGTAATAAAACTACGATTGGATTTAAGAGAAAGCCAATCTCCTTGTTATTGTACAGAAGCTTAAGGAAGATATCAAATCACATGGGGCACATATCCCTGAGCCTTAAGACAACGTACCTTTCAGCGACGTGACAAATGGCGAGATTCCTTGGCGAACGACCATAAATATGTCTAAACCATTAATAATCTCACCGTAAGATTACGCTAGATAAATACAACCACGTGATAATCCTATCTCAGTTATAGAACAAGTGTGTCCAACAGTAGATCAACAAGATAGATACAAAGTAGTCTCAAACTTGTTTAAGCTAGTAAACGAACGTATGCCACTTATTACAAGATTATATAATCGTCTGTTCTACGATGAATAGAGGATTCTGATTTCTTTAGAAGATTCCACCCACTTCCCGCCTCTATGTTCAAAAAAGGCTTAATGCTACATACGAACTTGTCCGGATCATTGCTCTGGTAAACAATGGACACTTATTCATGCTATCAAGCCCTTGTAAAGATCAATGGCACAGAACTCGACGATATCACAATCCAACTGGCCAGAGTGTGTAGACAATACACCGAAAATATCATTGACTACCCTGATCATCTTATCATATAGTCAACTTCTTTCGGAGGCTTAATATGCATCATTCCACTCCAGGCCTTGGATCTAACAATTATGACAGAAAACCATGCAAATATGCACATAAATTAAGAATCCCTTTCTATTTAAATAATAACAAACCACTTGTGCATTACATCTTTGTTCTATGCTATAAAAGAGATAAATAAAACACAAATGGATCAAATGAATGTTGTGTAGATGCAAACTGTTGACACTCCACCATTAGAACTACCACCTGACGACATAGTTTAGAACACCACCCTGCAGTAAAAGCAAAAATTAATTACTGGGTTCGACACAGACGCGCATGTACCAGATATAATTGACTTCGTCAATAAATAAGACACACACATCATGCTAACACCAATAGTTTATGTATCTTATCAAGATCTTCCTCCAACTTCTTGTAATAACACTGTTAAACCGGTGAACCATCCACTCGAAGCAGACCATCATAATGAGGATGACTATGTGGGCATCGTCTTACCATAAGATTGTGTGATGGAAAATAAATCGTCAACAATAGATTAAATGAGTTGCCTGCTTATCGACGAAGTAAACATCCCGCGCAAATTACAGCATATCGAAGCAGATTGGATAAACTTTGGACATCTCATATACAGGAATGCATGGAGTAATAAATTCTACTGCAAATATGATACCCTCTGTCAGCGCCACAACTTAGACAATCTCAGTAGAGTTTACAGCCCATTATCAAACGACTCAGTGCGAGTTGATAGTAATTCATAATGGTATAGAGGCTAGATCAAGTACACTGATTAAAGCTCTAACCTTAAGTAATACGACATTATTATTAAAACAACCTTTAACTAAAAATTCAATGATTAAGCCGATACTCTACTTATTTTTATCATTGAACTCAAATGCTACTCGCTGTTAAACCTATAGTAGTGCATCAAAGTTGAGTCTACGCTTGACTCGGAACATTTAATCTTCAAAAGCTTGCAAACTCAACATCATATCACGTTAATAGTTCACGAACTAGAATTCCAAATGCTTGGTTTCTACAAACGTAGTAAAGCCAGAAACAATAAAGCACTCATTATTCAGCGAAAACATGAGTAAGCTCACCTTCTCAACATCATTAATGGGAAGTCTTCATCAAGTTGGTAAGATTATTAGCTTTCACTTCAATTTAAATTCAATATCAACCTTGACGAACCAATCTGGTATCATTACAAATTGCCACCATAATATCAGAGTCACCACATTAAGGAGCTGGAGGACTGCTTTAACAGCAATCATTTTTCAATGGATAACCTCCAAAAGATGTGGATATCTGTCAACAAAGAGAGCAAGAACATTAACACTTACTCTCCTACATTAATATATTCTCACAAACTACAAACGTAGAGTAAATACATAACCAGCCAAATGAGTTGTGGTAACTTATTCTCAGAAACTCCCTTCTTTGAATCTGTGGAACTTCTACCTTCACTCCACAATGTCCATCCTATTTGTAATATCTTGGACAACCACCGGCTGAAATTCATAGACCCAAGAGGCTCTGCAGCCCTCATCATAGACAACTCTACTCAATGGACCCTTGGCACGGTTCAAACAGATTCATTCAATAGCGTAAAGGTTCTAATCAAAATTTGCAGCGATCCACACAACCTGTAGGGAACTTCCATCCTCATTTATGCTGGAGAACCATCAGATTATGCAATTATGGACCTATGTATGGTGTAAAATATTGTCTCCGAACCAACGAAGAACTTAAAACTACAAATATCCATGAACTTCAAAACATCTGAAAATGGACCAATTGTAATTGTGAAAATCGACACTGAAGGTTTGTAAAACCTAGGCTTCCGATTTAAAGAGAGGAAGAAGTAAAGCTATAATATTATTGCCTCTCTAAGATAAATTAACAACTTCCAAAAGAGCAAAAGTCTATCTTCGGATATAATTAAGATGACATAGATTGCCCGGAACAACAATACGACAGCAGTCATAACGTAAGCTGCTTTGACATTCAAATGTAGTACGTGCAATGATGAATGTTTCTCATCATATGGAATTTTAAGACACCAGGACTCTGTTGATCACAAACTCCGAGTCAAATATACTGCGGAAAGCTTTACTAAAACAATAGATCAAATCGAGTCACTCAGCTTCATGATGATCAACTATGCATATATGTTTTATTTAAGTGCGAGTGTAGTTTTGTCGGAATGACCGCCCTGGACATACTGTTCCACTAACACTTCAATTGTTCAAAAACTACGTGTTCTCCTTGGTCAGTGATAGAAGGCCAATTCGAAGCCAAGAAGAAACCAATCCTGATTATTAAAGCCAAAAGTCAACTCACCATTGAGGCAGAACAGCAGGAACATCATGAGAAACCATTTTAAACGTGGGTCAACGATAATAAACTAATCCCGACCCCGGAAACTGTCAAATTCACACCACAAGAGACCTTGATCATCACTCCAATCGTTGTAATAAAGTAATCATAGTCTGAGTGTGAAGAGCGCATACATGCGATCCGCCAGAAATGTTCAATAACACCAGAGGAATGCGTTCATGACCTTACCTTCGAAAGAATCGTTGATCTTATCAACAAGCTAGATCCAAAGAAGCCCATAGAAGCTATCAACTCACTGCTGACCTCTTGTAGACTACAAAGTACAGTAGTAAACAGCTCAAATTACGATCGCGAACAGGGAATGTATATTCCACCAGCTCCCCCTTCAGTCCAACCAAACGCACAAAAGAGACCAAACATTCCAGTACATAACAAAATGATGCGAATATTGAGATATTTCATAAACTTTCTGAATTATTCAACGATTTATATAAATTCCTAAAATAAAATATTAATAAAATATTATATTTCACTCCACGAAAGAAATGAGTCTGGAAAATGCCTATAAAATTGCCAATTGACTCCATATACACCTGAATAGTGGGCGGTCCACCAGAAAATACTCGTGGCTTATAGTTTGGAGTCTTGATTCACTTTATATTTAGTCCAGTAATTTTAAATGCAACTTTTAGATTTTAGAATTTCCACAAATTGTTAAGATAGTTTTCCGTGGCTCCTCTCAAGGCTAGGGTATTTCCATATGGATCTAGATCGCTCGTTCCCAACATCTTAGACTAACAGAAGGCATTGACATTGAGCGAATATTTCGAGCGAATGAGATTAGATAAATAAAAATATTACTTCTATTTCCAATCTTGAATCAATTGAGGGGCTTTTGTAGCAGGTACCGTAACCGGGTTCAAAATATTATTTATTTCCCAAAATTAATATTTATCGTTTTGTTGTCAACGATTTGAAGCTGATTTTGAAAACAAATAATTGAAACTACGGTAAATAATTAAATCACAGAATACTTCAGGTCCAACAATCATAACATCAACTTCCTAGTAAATTCGAATTCATCTGTCATTTACAAGTTCAACAAATAAGTAAGTTTTTGTAAAAATTATTTTAATATCAAAAACGCCAAGCACACCAATACTGGGGGTAGTTACTTCTGTAAACACAGCAAAGTATTTAGTTCAGTAGAATCACCATACGTTCTCGATTAGTAAAGTTATAGCAATTTTTACTTATAATTTAAAAACAAATGAGTGCAAAACCAATCCAGTTCTACCAACATGTTACTATATTTGAATAATTCGAAAGCCATAACTGCGTTGTTGTGCTATTATTATTTCAAGAGTATAAAAAATTTTCGCTAAGTCCTATTTAGTTTGGATTTGTTTGATGAGATATCTTAAATATTATAATTAAGTTATCTTATTGGCTCATGGAATAATTATATATCAAAATATAAATGAAATCTAAGTCTTCCTAAATTGAGTCAAAATCAAAATTCTAACATTGTGTCCAAGATGAACTTTGAAGTTTAGAAATCTTTCTCAAATTATAAAATAGTTAGGGTACTTGAGAGGTATTAAAACGGTTATGTTTTCGCCTCACAGCTAATGTGCCAAGCTAGTAACAATGTGTAAGCTAAAATATGACTGTTTGAACAGCAACACATTTATTTATGAATGGTGCTGGGCGCTTGACATATACACTTAACTCAACAATATAATAAGAAAATAATCCAAACTATTTCAATTCAAATTTATGAACATTAGATTTTAGATGTCATTTTGTTAGAATCATGAATTTTCTAAATAATAATATTAACTCTAAATTGTTATTTGAGTTATCCAGTATGTCCCTAATAATAATCCGTCAATTGATTTGAATTATAACTTAACGTACCGTTTATATAAATACAATTAAAACTTCAGTTTTGACCAGTTTCATCAGTATACAACTACCAGTAGGAGATCAGTACCTGTTCGCGTGCGCTTTATGAGTCTTTTGATTTAGTATAGTTGAGTTGCCGCTTTCAAGTTACTAAATTGTATTTGTTGACAGTTCAGTCTAAAATTAAGGCGAATTTGTACTATTTGAATTTTGATACAGTGAATTTTATAAAATTTATTTATATCAGATTTATAATAGGACAAAAGAAAAAGTAGACTTTTTTTACTTTACACTTCAAATCGCACCAAGTTGTTATGTATTCCAGTACACTCAGAAGTGGTCGAAACGATCTACGCAACTCCATAATAAAGGGAAACAAACGAGAACGACAGTCCACCTGAAATCAAGTAGAAAATAAAAATATTCTCAGCTGCGTTTTAGGGTAAAATCCACGACTTAATCTAGGAAAGCAAATTCTCGAAAGCACTTCAAGCAATTGAAACTAATCTAAATAAAGAGAGCTAAGGTCAGACCAGAACGGATTTTAAATAAATTGAAGAAATTAGGAAATAACAACTCGCAAAACTGTTTCCGACACCACGAAAAGTTGAACTAAAAGCTGTTTTCAGACCATTTAAACATGCTTACTTTAAAATAAAAGACTCAGAAGTTGTTGACGCCATAAAAGAACTTGACGCATCAAAATCTTGTGGGGCTAGTGGTCTCTCAAACAAAATTATTAAAAAATTAGTTAACAATGGTCGGTTTATCCAGATACTAGCAAGCGCATTCGAAACTCTAATCAATGATCCGAAGCAAATGTCCTAAATACTCCCACTTTTTGAATTTAGAGTAACTCTTATCCCAAAAGACGATGGCTCAAGCAGACCACTCGCGATCAATGAGACATTGATCAATGTTCTCCAGAAGATAATGCTTAAAAGGAAAGATATGCTCCCACACAACTTTTGCGACGAAGTCCACACCATGCATGCTGATGCGATGCTCAGCTGCAAATTAGCTGGGAAAACTCTATCGAATAGAAATATAATCCTCTCCGTCGACTTGGCCTCAGCGTATAACAACCTCACAACTGAAGCCATCATCAACGGTATGGAACTACAAGGAGTCCCACAACAAATTTAATTGTTCGTTATAGGCATGATATAAGCGTAAAACTGCATTGAAACACACTCACACAGTATCCTCCAAGGTGCCCATTATCAACGCTTCTGTACAGTTATTCAGCAAATCCTGTGATCCTGAAGCTTAAATAACGATTCGCATGTGTCAACTTTGCAGACGACACGATTGTCGAACTTAAACCAATTGACACGGAAAAAATGGCACTCGAATTCCTCGATAAACTCTTTGGTAAATATGGGATGCACGTTAACACACGGAAATGTAAATCAACAGCTAATGGAGCCATCGTAACTTTCATGGGTATTAAATACTCGTAAAATCATCACGACACAAGAACTCATATTTCTTCTGACATTCTGATCGTGGCGACCAAGTATCAACAAATTATTAACTAAATGCTGGAGCGGGGCTTACCTCGCTCGAATGCCATGGGCCTTTTCCTCAAATGTGTATGCACAAAATGCTCATGGGCAGTCAGAATTGATGACTATAACGACTACACAATCAATGACTACAATAAAGTGGATGAAATTCTTGCTCGCACCTTCCACAACATTGCCTAGCCAAAAGCGATATCTTAAGAGGATCTCGACGGCCCCAGATCTAAGGAAATGATACAATCCATCCTCGCCCTAATGGCAGCATCCATCAAAAATCATAATGGTTTTGGTCTAATACTCCCTGGACTATCATTCCAAACCGCCCAAAAGCTGCTAGCCTCAAATAAAATCGATCCAAGATTCAAGAAACTCCAGCACTCAATCAAGTCTGAAAACGAAAAAATGGAGCACGCCGCGCTATCAACTAACTAAGACTGCTTCGTCACGCACACGCTCGCATACGACTTCGATTATGACAACATCGAATTTAGAAGAGCAATAGATATCCTCTTCGACACGGTCTCAGTTAACATCCCGTCTAGAGAATGTAGCATCTGCCATACAGTTCATGAAGATTCCAATCACTCAATATACTGCCAAAACTTCTCGGGTATGAGTATTTAGAGACATAACAGAACTCAGTACGATCTCATTGCAGCACTACCTGTCAAACATCAGCCGAAGTTGAGCCCAACGTACGGCCAATTCAAATCAAGTAAAAACAAAGCGCCAGATGACCCTAAAACGAACAAAGATCCTGGGAAAGTCTTACATCAGATGGGAAATGCCGATGTGATGATTATCCACAATGACAAACCACACTTCTTTGATATGAGCATAACCCAACGCGGCCCAACCATGAACAGAGAATACACCCAAAAACTCGAAACCCACTCAACAAACTATGAAGTCCACACAAGCCAAATACACCCAATAATCCTTAGCGACCAATGCACAATCCACCCAGAATCACTCAAGAAAATTAACCAATTTTGTCGTGTAGACAAATTCTTACGCTCAACAGCTCGATCTATTATCAAATCTCACGGAAACAGAACCCGAAACTACAATGAAGCTGTCAAACAGCATGCAGAAGAACTCCAGTTATAGTTCACCTACGCAGATAACCACGATATCTTCTATGAAGAATTCCAGAACAGAGATGGCGACAACGTCGTAATCTCCCACGACCTATGAGGATCCCAACTCCCTGCCATAAAACAAAATAAAAAATGAATAGAAAATAAACTAAAAATATAAAAAGACATAAAAAATTAAAAACAATCAAAAGATAAAAAACTAAAAAAAAAGAAAATGAAAAGAATAACCAAAAAGAACAACAATGAGGTAAGTAATGAATGAAGTAAATAAAATAATGCCTAACTTCCTACAAATGATCACTTGCTGATCGCCTAAGATACACCAAATGCACAAAACCACCAAACAAACACCAACCTATCACAAACTAAGACACAAACACAAACCAAAAACCAATCGGCCACGAAAGCCACAAATCACCACAAGACTAGGTCGCCCAACCTTATCAACTCCAATAGTACTGTCACAGAGATGATTGACTTTAACTATGTCACACAATTGCACAAATAAGCACAAAAGGGAAGCTCTAACCAAGCATGAGGAATTAAATACAGCCGGAACGAATTAAAGGAGGACCGAGTGAGGTATTTATATTAAAAATTTAGTGTATTAATTTGATCACAGATTTATTTTTAGGTTAAATTAGAGTGATCCTCATTGGATATTACTTTGGTCAGACCTAGTTTATATAGTTGAGTTAAGTATTTATTGTGTTCATTATATTTTTGCATATTTTTAAAGCTATAGTTATACTTTTCGGTAAGTAATCTAGCTATACAAACAATTACTTTGTATAAATCCCAGAAGTAAATATCACGTTTTGAGAATTACTCTTTCAAAAGTTAATTTGTAATTTCAGTGACACTATAATTATTATTTTATTTGCAATATTAAAGTATGAACTTCTTATCTTGTTCATTTACATGGTCTGAGTGTAGCACTTTCATGTACGTGCGTATGAAGAACTGTTTAAGTGTTATTATGGTGAGTCGAGTGTGTGCACTGACGTATTTCCAAAACATTTGCTGATCTTTTTAATTCATTTCATTAATCGTTCGTGCTAACTCTTGATGAGAACAGCAGTTCACGCCAATTAGCCCGAGTGCATAATTATAAATCTCTGAACATTCTTCAACCGTTTGTCCTCTTTTTTAAATTTATTTTTTCTGTTCTATTTATTTATAAAACTGTTTTAACCTGGAATGGTCAGTTACGTTCAAATCCAGAGCGTTTGCAAATGAATTTAGTGCGTAAATGATCACTTATTTTTGTTTTAAAATTTAGTTACGCATTCTATTTATTTGAATATTTTGTTAAACGGGTTTATTAAAACTGCTATTCTTTTAACGTATCGTTGTTGAAGTGGTAAAATATAATTATAAATAATTTAAATTGATATGATGTTAGTTAATGTTTTAATTATTAGTACTCACTTAGAAGGATCGCATATTCGCTTATAAGGGGGTAAATACATATTCAACTTTACCCCTTGTAAGCGAATAACAAATATCAGGTAACCCCCTTATAAGTGAAAGGCTATCTCTTTGAGAGTGAGGTAGCTTTGATTCAGCTTGTATTTTCAAAATACAAAATTTATAATCATATATATTTCTTGATATTTTTATATATTGTTTTTTTAAAATGTTATACATAAATTACTACTCTGAGTTAGGTTATACGTTATTGATGTAATGTAAATATATTTGAAAACACAAAATATTATTAAAATGAAATCAATAAGATTGTATTGTAAAGTAATAAAGTGTAATAATATATTAAATAATCTCAATAGAATATGTAATATTTTTATGTGTGTCAATTAATCAATGTTATCTTAATAATATGAATTCATGATAATGTAGATGATAAAAGAAAACAATGAATATATTTTAATAAATCTTTAGTTTTTCTGAAGAAAAACATTATATTTATAGTTAACACACTTATTTATACATTAACACACATTAATAATTCATGTAAAATAAATTTAATCCACTTCAGTAATGATATACTTTGTGTCTATGCTTCAGCTTCGTTGCTTTCAAACAAATACAACAATAATGCTAGATGTATAAACTCGTGAGGCTATATTAAAAGCATGGCCGAGAACAGATTCTACAAGAGAAACTGAACTCTGTCAAAAGTTGAAAGGAGATGTGTACAGATTGTCTGTTGTGGCCGGTACATATGAATATGTTCTGAGCTCGCTTTAATAGTTCGATAATTCCAAATATTTGGAGTTGAGACTTCCATGCACCGAATTTCTTCCTGGAGGCTTGCCTGGAACGTGTATCGACGCGTTTAAAGCCAAATCAGCTATTTATACGATGGAGTTTCAAGAAGCTCAGTAGAATGTGACCGAAGCCGCTCAGAACCTGCGTCGGCTCGACTTCGACCGCAAGGCCTGTTATTCTGGTCAGCATATGAAAGTGAATAAAATTCAGGTCTCTCCAACCCTATAATCTGGTACCTTCAAATTTGCTGCAAATACCTAGAATTGCAGGTACCCGCTCGATTCCGTTTCAACAATAGCTGCCAACAACAAAGCTGATAAAAAATCAACAATGACCTACTTCGGCTACCCGAATTTCACTCTTTTTACCCCTCAGTATTCTATTCCCCTCAAGGATTTTCTTGATAATACGCTTTCAGTCTGTTCAAATGCTCCAGTTCCAGCTGCTGTTTAGCAGTGCAACTCATTCGTTTATGGCCTTCAAACTCAAAGTTTCAGCTTCTTTTAAATGAATTATTCAGTTCCAACTATGATTCCAGATAGAAATGGCGTACTTATAAGGTAGGCAAATTACACCATTGTAATGGAGTCGAACGTGGTTGAAAATTAAGCAGTTAATTTCGACTGCTATACGAATATAGTGTTCAAGCTGAACACAAAAAATATTAAGCAGGTGAACAATTTAAACGCGTCAATGGATATATGCAAACTTCCAAGTATGATAGACTACGACTACAGGGTTATGAGGCTCATATTCAGGGAAAACTAGGATTTTAGGAAGGGTAAGATGTACTCAATCGATTTCAAACCACAAGGAAAGATATTAAATAATACATTCGAATGGCTCTCGTGCAGCTTATCAGTTAACGAGTCACAGTGCATTGAGATTCTGGCTCTGCGTTCAGAACTAGTAAATTTTGAGCTCGTTTCCCAGTACATATTCTACAAAAATAGCGATATTCAAATTGTCCCGCTGCATTCACGAGCAGACATGAGCTGCTTCAGCGAAATTGTTTTTTCCCTCTCGAATGAAGAAGTATGCGCTCAATATTCTCTCGTTTGCCCCTTTGAATATCCATCTGGTTCGTATCAGTTCACGTTTTCCTTCGGAGATAATATACTATTTGGGAGCAATTTGCTGAATGTGACTACATAAGCGAGGTTCCCGAACGCTGAGAACAAATACTGCGCCGAATATTCCTTCACAGATTCATAAATATAAAAATATTTGAACAAAAATTCTACGAAGAGTGTAACTGGATTGTTATCAATAGGGCAGTTGTTATTACCAGTTAGTATAATTGTTGATGTGAGCAAGCCAAAGGACGTACTGAACTTGGAGTATATTTTGATTGCTGTGGCTGTAATTGTTATAAGCTTTGTGATAATTAGCCTAATTAAGCCGTGGAACCTGTGAAAACTGATTTATATTCTTTATTTTAGATACTTTACTTCAGATATTTTCATAATTAATATTTCAATATATAATTATAACTTAAATGATCACAACAGTTGGTATTTACATTAGGTTATAAAATATTTCGGTAAGTGGTAGATAGAAGATTTTATGCAGTGCAATTCATCGCACGGAGGCAGTTCTACAGCCAGGGCTGGGGCATGCTGAACAACATCTGCGGGATGCTGGGCACGCTCACCAGTTTGGAGGCGATAATACAGAACAAACCCGCGTACTGGGTGCTCACGGCGTTCAAGAGCTACTACTACCTGGTGAAGATCTACTGGAACACCTGCGAAAACTGGGGCCTGCTGTGGGGCGGAGTGTCGGTGATCAAGTTCAAAAACAAACCAGAGGTGTGGTCGCACGGCAAGTACATCCGCAGGCCCACCCACCTCCCGCTACACGTCATCATCCCGATCGCGCTCTACAACCCGATCGCCCGCGTGACCTGGATCTTCGCGTACTTTCCCTCGTGCAGCGGCTTCTCGGACTAGATCTGGTTCAAGCTGCTGACCACGCTGATGAGCGTCGCGAGGGCCTATTTGTGGATGATCCTGCGCGTCGACAACTTCGTGTGCAGCAACTGGCAGGACAGCTACGAAACGAAATACTACCCGGTTAACTGCGAGAAGTATCAAAGAAATAGATCACCTCCTCTAAACACGGGAATATCCTCATAGTAAAACAATATTAATATCAGTTAGTATAATAATAATTTCGAATATAGTGATTAATGTATTAAGAATGTGAATAGTTTACAATAACATGCTATGTTTCAATAAATAAACGAAAATTAAATAATTAATTAGGTTTAGATTCCTCAACCTTATAAAATAACTTGTTAAACTTTTCAGAAACTATCTGAAAACATGAAAAGTTTTGTTCAAATAAATAAAGAAGCTAAAAATAAGAAACACAAAAACGATACTGTAGAAACTTCAAATGGAGTTAATACGGAAATACAAATAGCAAATACAGATGTTGAACTTGTAACTCCAATTAGTAATACTATTTGGAAATGAGTGAATTAGTAGATATTGTAAGAAAATAATGATCTTCCTTTCACATCATGAGATCTTCATTTTAGCAGACTGGACACTTACCAGTCATTACGAATGCTTCTTCAAATTCATCACTTTAGAAGAAGAACTCACACTTCTAGCAGAAGTGAACATCTGCATTTTCATCAGTTATAACGTAAACACGTTTAACTACACCATCAACTGCGAGTTCTTTAAACTTAACTGGATCAGCTGCACTATCATTAACGATAAAAGCTCTGGTGGGACCTATTTGGTCATAAAATTCACGTGGAAGAACAACACCACGTCCGTCTTCAACAACCGGAGCTTCTCTGAGCACTTGCTGCAAGTTTTGAAGCATTAATCCATCATCAACGCGAATCACTTAACCGTGCGCATCGGCGATACGTACAGAAGAGACTTTTTCAATAAGTTCCATGATTGAAGAGTCTTCACTAGGTTCAATAGGAATAAGTGGTAAAATTTACAAAGATATAGCTGAACGGACTATTGGCGTACCGCACTTCTTACATATATCAGAAAGCGAAGGAGAACACATCGGAAGCGATAACAGTATGTCCATATCACGTTGTGTTAAAACTTACTATTAAATAATATCCAATTATTGGTTGCATCTTGGACATCTATCGCAAATCTCATCAGGTTTGGTACGTAAACCAGCTGGCTTAGCCTTCATGAAATTCTTTCTAATCTGAGTGTAAAGCGACTGTGGAAGTCTCATTTACAATAAATGCTGCATGGAAACATAATTCAGTTTTGGAGACACTTTTGATGCCTGAGACAAAGCTAACCAAACAAGGGCTTCTGGAATACCAGGAGGTAATGATCTTTGAGAATTTCCTAAATCAAGTTACGAAAGCGAGCCAAGTTGTGGCTTTGAATTAGAATTAACAAATTAATTTGTTTCTTATACTTGAAGTTTATTGGAAGTTTAATCTTAGAATTCCATTGATTCAAACTTTTGAAGATACACCTCGTCTAATTTAGCTATTTCTTGAGGCAACATTGAATAATTGCACAGGAATGTACATATTGAAATGATGAATGGATTTGCTTGTTGAGCTTTATCTAAATCCATTAAGCGCATATTAGCTGGATCTGGTGAACCGAAAGTAACGTAAAGATGTTGCATTAAATGAACATATGCTGACATAATCAAAATCTTTGAACGTAAAGCTTTGAGTGCTCCATAATATGGTTAGCCAACACCTTTTTGCATTATCATTTGCTATTGCAGTTGGCAAACTAAGCTTCTTGCCATATCAAATTTGCATTCTACAGTTGCAGCGTCGATAAGAGCGCGGATCATAGCAACTTCCTTTTCGTTATTGCCAGCCATTCTCAAACGAGCGAGAGCAGCCATAAAGTTGCCTTCTCTCAAATAAGCTGCAGCACGAGCTTCGTGGATAGCTGGGAGCATTTCTGGGTAGATCTTGCCCAAGTCTTCAACGTTGTCCCAGAGATTTTGGGATACGAACAGTCTTAGCAAGGCGAGTTGGTCTCCAAGGCGTTATGCGATGAACAGAGCCGATTCGAAGTCTCCGATAGCTTCGAAGTACTTGAGGACCATTTGGAACGCGCTGATGAGGTTTTGGTTGTTGACTTGGTCGTCTTTGCGTGCTTCGTAGTCGAAGTCGTCTTCGAGGTCGTTTTTCTTCTGTTTCTTTTGGTTTACAGGAGGTAGGATTCTTACGAGTCTCAGTAATGTGTTCGTTTGTCTGTTATTTATGAGAACTTGGACCGCTTTCTCGCAGTCTCCGGCGTCCATCCAGGATGACGATGCGGCCTACCAGTCTGAAACTTATTCAAGGAATCTCGCGTGCTTGGAGAGTAATTCTTGCTTGTGTTGTACGTTAGGAGTAAGTGCTTGTAGTTCTCTCCTGAGCATGATTCTGAAGTCCTGGCTGTACTAATATTATGCTTTCTGTATCTACTGTCCAGATTGAACCGGTTACTGTTCGTAAATCTGTAAGAAGTCGAGGTACTTGTTGCTCTTGTTCTGTTTCTTGCTGTTTTCGAGGAGTTCGGACCTGAATTTCTTCATGTCCTCCTCCGACGAACCAAGTTTGAAGTACAAGCTAAGGTTCGGGAGTGGGTTAAGTTCCGACAAACTCACCCCTGATTTCTAACTGAATTCGGTAAGGAGCTTGTTGATCAACTTCTAGGTGATCGCACCGATTAAGCTGGTGAAGGGGCCAATGTCAAGGAGGCCGTCCTGTCTGGTGAAGTAAAGGAGTTCAGTTGCAGTTTGGGAGTCGCCAGTGGCTCCGTAGAGCATAGCGGCGTCAGCGAAGTTACCCACTAAGGATAGAGCTAGAGCAACATATTGGAACTGTTATTAAGATTTGTTCATTTATTCCACTTCAGCGAGGATCTTGAGCGCACGCACGTTACCGATCATGCTCAGGGCTTCTTTTGCTAATTTCACCTGTCCGGCGAATAAAGAAGCAACCGCTATGTCCATCCAATAAGAAACTGGAACACCGAGTGCAGCAGCTTACAATGCCATGTCCAGCTCCTCGTAGAACTCGAAGTCGGTTACACCGGCTGCTAAGAATTAAAACACCTTCTTCACGTGGTGCGTTACATTCGGAGTCATGGGCACCTCAGTGGTGTCAATGCAGTTGATTCCGAAACCTTCCTATGCTTTGGTCCAGTTCACGTTGTAGTTAGCAGAACCATTCTGTATTACAATAGTTGCTTTCTCACAGCTGACTGTGTGAGTATAAACGATGGTGCCGTCAATGCACAAGTGAATCTTTTAACCGGATGAAACTGCAATCACGTTCGGGAGAACGAGATCGAACGAGCACGTTTGTATATTCTACAATGAGTATATTGGCTCCTGAGCGGCAGTTGAACGGAAGTTTCCGCTGAAGTAATCGAAAACGTACATCTTATCGTTAGAATCAACAATAGCAATCAGATTTCTGTGGGCGTTGACGTCAACGTTCACAATTGGCACGTGATGCTTAACGGCTTCAATTGGGAAGCGGTTTCCTATTTTGAGGAGGAGCGCGCGACCATCTTGAGTACCAATGATGATGTTTTCTTATCCAGTTATACCACCAATGACCTTGCAACAATTGATTATCGTGTCTTTGAATCTCCAAGATGTGGTGTGAGTGCCTTCAAAAGTTAAAGCTGTAACGTAATCGTGGCCGCAGATGATGAAGTGCTCGCTGGCAACGCATATTTTCTTGCACTTGAAGCGGATTTAATGCTGCTTGACGAATTCGAGGACGATGGCTCCTTTCTTAGCTCTCTGGTGTTCTTGTCTGAGAACGGATTCAACAGCTCTCTTTTGCGCTGACCCATCTTTAACTGAGTACACATCGAGTTTTTGCCCGCTCATGACCACTAATTTGGTGTTACTGATTGCAATATTCTGTACATATGCTCCAACGTCCATTCTGCACTCGCTGTTTGTGGTCATGTTTTTAACTACGATTTATGTGAGCCCTTCTCTGACCGCGTAGAAGTTTTTGTACACCGCGTCAACCGCGTTGAAGTGGAATCTCAAGCACAGTACTATTCCGTTGTGCAGACCAATAACCAGTAAATTCGGTTCAATCTTGCACATGGAGTAAATTTAAGTGTTATTAAGCCCAAAATATGACAGTGTGTGCTCCTCGCGCTCCTTCATTGCTTTCTACAGTGCTTCTTTGTACTGAGCTTGGTCTTGAACTGATCTTTTGACCAAAACGGATCTTGGGCACTGGACAATGAACGGGTCAAGCTCGTTCACTTGGAACATATCTAGGAGGCATGCGCCCGTTTCAGCGTTCAAAATGATTACTTTTCCGCCCACACCGCCAACGACCGCGTATTGTTTAATGAGTTCAAACGACAGTGGGATGAATGGTATGCGCGATTCTGATATTAAAAATGGGTTCTCTTTGTCTTGGAGCTTTTTCTGCTTTTTGGAGCCGGAGAAGAGTCTTTTTTATTGAATTAAAACGCCTGAGTGCGCAAGTGAGCCTGGGTTGATGACTCTGTACTTCTGATCCCAGGAGATCATTAACAAGCGCTCTTCGTTAACTTTGTTTTGTTTTATGAATGCTTCCGCTGTCGGGTTCTGCTTGAATTCTGATTCGTTTTTAAGAGCTGCTTCCTTCTGCATTCCGTATATGCCGACGTCGTTGAGTGCGATTTCGGGTTCCTCGTCGTCCTCCGTTTCAACCGTTTTCTTGAAGAACTTCTCGTTCACGACCTTCATTTACCAGATGGGGGCTCCGCACTCGCACCTGTTGAATTCCTTTCCCTCAACATCGAGGAATTGAATTAGACCGGACTCGTTCGCGATTACGAACCATTAGCTCGTTGGTGACCAGGCCACAGCTCTAACTAGTTAGTCTGTTCTGATCTTGTTCACACGCTGAGCACCGTTGGAGTAGATGCCAATGTCGCCGTCTGCACCGGTTAAGAAGTACTTCCCATCGGGTGAGAATGCACAACATTATATTTCGGTGTTGTGGCCGTACTTGAACAGTGCTGTTCCAGAAGCGTCCATGAAAATTACCTGGTTGTCCATCCCAACGGTTACTATTTTTTGATCGGTCGGATGGGCCGCTATGTTCGCAATGCGCGTGTGCGGAGTGTCAATTGTCCTCAGCACCTCGCCATCCGGGGTAATCACCTTTACTTTGTTGTCAGAAACGGCGAAGAGCTTTTCGCCGTCGCTAGTGCACACCATTCCGTACACCTCGCCTTGACCTGCACGCTATGACCAGATTATTTCTGTTCTCATGCGGATTTTATGATGGGGAGTGGTAAAATGCAATAATTCCATTTTAATACGCGCTTATATGATTATTTCACTTCATATGAGAAGACAATACTGCGAGTGTCATGGGACAGAGCACCCGCTTATTGAAAAAGACGGGTACGCGATGATGTGCGAAAACTGCGGGAACATTTACTGCGAGCTCCAGGGAACCGGTAACTGCTTGTTCTGCGGTGCGAACGACGGACAACTGATGGAGAAACCGTACACTCAAAACGGAGCCTTGAAAGTTCAGGACTTCCTGGAAACGACGAGTAACCTTTTTAAGGAAGCAAAGCAGAATAAGTACATTAAAATAACTGAGGACATTAAAGCTGGAAATCAAATTGATACCGGAGCTATAAGCTTTTAATCACTGATCTACTAAAATCTGGAAGAAGTCATCGACCCTGACGAAGCAGTGGCTGACGACTAACTTGTTTACATTGATTGAATGAAATATTAATGGATATTCCTTACTTATTCTTTACTTAAATATTAATCGTTATGTCAATAACACAATTATAGTTAAATGTTAACACTTTATAGATGAACTATGGTCCTACAATGTATATACGAATAAATATGAATAAATAGTATTACATCACATTAATTGCATCAATTAGTTATCTTTTTCTTGTATATCTTACCAAATAACGTGAAGTTATATCTTAAGATGTTTGTATCAATATTTTAATATATATCTCGCAATATCTAGTATTATTTTCTGTTAATTTTGATAAATATTAATTTTATTATGTTAAAGTTTTGTTTGTTTGTTTGTTTAAAAATATAAAAATGTTATAATTCTATTTATATAACACGTGATTATATCGGTTAATAACCGTATAAACTGAATATTGAATACCATCCCCATCTCAAATGTTAAAATAATACCAGAAAGAAATTGAGAAGCTGCTGGACCAGAGCCTGGAGCTGTGCGACGACTTCAACTCGCCCATATCGTTCAACTCGGCTAGACAGAAGGTTATATCCAAAAAGCTGCAGGGCCAGGAATACACCCAGAAAGTGATTTCGCTGAACAAGAACATCCTGTACACGAACAAGAAGCAGCTCCAGGACAACTACCAGGACCTCCAAATCTCCCGCAGCCTGAACGACATCTCGCGATCCAGGAGCCAGATGCAGCTGGTGGTCTCCAGCGTGCTGCCCAACGTGGAAATCCGTCACAATTTCATCCAGCCGATGAGTCAGCCCCAGCAGGCCATGCGCCAGCTCCGGAAGCAGAACTCGAAGCTGCGCCTACAACCCACCCAATCCCTGGCCACGTTGTCTCCGTTGGCGACGCAGTCCTTCTCGAACCAGTCCTTCTCGCTGGCGACTTAGATCCCTGAGTTCCAGGCCAAGTGAGCCCGAGTGAGTATTTAGCTTTCCTGTATTTTATGTGCATTTTATGACTCTCACTCCAAACGACGATGAACTACAGCGACCCCGCCTTTCTCATCGCCTGTCAGCGCCTGGAGGTGGACCCGCAGGAGTTCCACTACAAGAACCAGATCGTCGAGAAGCGCAAGGAGATGATGGAGAAGCTGCTGCGAAAGGAGTACGAGGCGGTAAAGCGCTACGAACAGGCCCAGCCGGTCTCTCCGAAGGCCGCCGAGCAGCAGACGTTTCTGACCGAGGCCTCCGGTCCGGCGGTGGCGCAGATACCCCAGGTCGAGCCGGAGACCAAGCTGCAGTACGAAGTGCTCGTGACCACCGGGCCCTGGGACATCGAGGCGAACGAGCGCATCCTCCGAGATAGCACCAAGACCAGTAACCGGCAGGTATTCAGAAGGGTCGCGCGGGTCCTGCGGCCGAGCGTGCTGGTCCCAGCCACTTTGCAGATGCAGATCGGGAAGAAGGCGGCCCCGGGCCTGGAGGCGTCTATGATCAGCAGGGACCTGTGCCACAACCCCAGCAAGGAGGAGAAGTACGAGAAAGTGAGGCAGAACTTCCACCAGCACAAGGCGCTCACGCAGCTTCAGAAGGAAATGGACATGAAGATTAGAACCCAGCACCGGGAACACGCCCACGCCAGGAACACTAATGCGGAGATCGGGTACCGCTCGAACGCCCAGATCATCGCCCTGGAGAAAGTGAGAGAGGCGCAGTTCAACAAAGAGGTGCACGAACTGAACAAGGCGATCGCTGTGGAGCAGGATCTGCAGGCCCGAGAGCCATAGTACACATATGCACCCAGAACGAGGAACCGGGTGTTCCATGACGACCTTTTCGTAAAACAATAAAACAAACTCAAACAGTGAATATGATATTATATTTTATTTAGAGAGCTATATAGGCTCATCCATTGGAGAACATTCAAAAAATAATTAAATAAATAATTTATATTATTTCACTCAAAACTTGCCTTTTTTACAATTATTTGTTATGACTTTTTGGATTTGGGTAATTGTAATTGTTATTATAAATGCTGTGATAATTTTAAATCTAATGAAATTAATTGCTTTTTAAGCAGTTCTTTTTCGTTCAATTCCATACATACGATCATATTATACTTTAGACATATTGTCCAGCAGCAAATCATAAATGTTCATTGAGTCTAAATGTGTTGATTTGGCTGATAAAATAATATTTTAAGATATTATTTGTTATTATAATCTTTAAATATGCACTTAATTTACACTTTACACTTGTGTTCAACATTTAACATAATTATTATAGCAATCGTTTACAATCAGCGGCTGGGTCCACGGGTCCTACAAGACACTTCAGCAAATCTACAGGACTCCAAAGATCGAGATATCCCAGAGGGCCGGTAACTTGAACTCATTGGTCTTGGTGTGAGTTTAGCTATAAGAAGAGTGATTAAACTTATGTAACGAATTAGTTTTTAATATTATATATCCTTTGTAAGCTTTTATTTATATTTTTGATTTTAAGAGTTATTTTTGATTTATAAATTAAATACTTATAAATTATTTCTCTAAGTTAAGCAATTGGTTAATTTATATCTAGTATTATTTTAGCATGCATAATTTTTTCATCGTCAGGTAATTCTTAGTCATTTATATTAAATATATTTGCGTTTGGAAGATTAATAGCATCAATAATTTTATTTGACTACGCATACAGATTTATAATTTGTTTTAGGTCTTTTAATGGTTCTAAATATACTATATTATTACACTTGATGTTTAATTCTTTTAGGTTTATTAGCGGTTTTATATAGGTCAAGTCAATTAGAGAGCATAGCTCTAAATTCAATGTGGTGAGTTGTTTTAGGTATTATATAAAGTGGATATCAATATTTTCGTTGCCTGATAGAACTAGTTATTTTAATTGGACTAGATATTTCAGCGGAGCTATATTTTTCAGGCCGCAGCATCCTAAATTTAGTATTTGAATCGTTTTCATGTGTTGAATTGGGTTGATATCTATATTTTCGTTATCGTATAGTACGAGTTCGGTTAAATTCTAAGTTTGTAACTTTTCGATGTTGGTTAGATTGCAGTTCCACAGCCACAGCTTATTGAGTTTCATTTTTATTTGCATCAGGTCAATTTCTTTGTATCCGGTTATAATTAATTCTTGTAGTTTCTCAAACCCGTGTAAACGTTACAGAATATATTTGCTTTCTCCGTTATTTTCTTGAACACTAAGTGTTTCAAGATTTGGCAGATCAAATTCGAATTATTTTATTCCGTTGAATTGTAGATTTAGTTATTTTATATTTTTGCTGTTAAGTTTCGGGATTAAGTTTTTGCAGTGGCTGATTTCAAGTTCTTCAATTTGAAATTCATTTACAAATTGAATATTTTTCAATTCGGAGTTGCAATTTATTTTGAGGGATTTACCGTTTACTTGCGAACGGAACTCGTTCATTTGATTTTGGTTCATATGTGGAGTGGATAATAATTAAATTAGTGAATAATCAAATTAAAATAGATGATACAAAATTAGTATAATGATAAATATTTAGTCTTCTAATAATTATATAATAACACTTTTTATATATCGGCTCACTCTTATGGTATATCTAAAAAACATCCACTCAGTGATCAATTACTTCAATCACAGGAACATTTTTAAATGATATTTGCATACGTTATTAACTTCTGTAACTATGTACATGTAGTCTTCTAATAATCTGACCATTTCCATAGTTTAGAGGTAACCTATTGGAGTTCCACTATAGGTATAGTCTTTACTAGGTTCAGAAAAAATTAGTCTGTTTCTAATTATATCATTATCCATAATTAATATAATTATCACTATTACTTCAGCTGTTGATTAAATTATGCTCGTATAAAATTGGATAATAATTATTGTATATTTCTGGTATATATCATTAAACAAATTAAATATATTATTAAATTTCCAAAAATAGAATACTAATATTTCTAATTCATTACGTGATTAAAATATAATCAAATATAAAGATTAACATTAGCATTATATACACGCTATCATTAAATCTACCTAATACTCTAAAAATAACTAAATTATATACTTCTTTTCTCTGCTACTAGTAGACAAACATATTTTTGATTTAATAAGTTTATAATTAGCACAAAGCTAATTATAAATAAAAGACCAAATATAAATAGCGCTAAAACATTGAGCGTTCCTTCTTCTATTTATATTGTCCACTTTAAATGCACGAATTCATAACCGAATGGCAGCACAAATACATCCAGGCCGACGACCTCAAGGCGCTGTGCAAGGAAATAGACGCCTTGGACCTGCAGCTGCACAGCAAGA
Source organism: Hexamita inflata (assembly GCA_963988835.1). NCBI lineage: Eukaryota > Fornicata > Diplomonadida > Hexamitidae > Hexamita > Hexamita inflata. The sequence continues at coordinate 112,729 of CAXDID010001210.1, forward strand.
CTGACCAGCAGGAGTACTCCCAAAGCGCGAGCCAGGTCGTCCAGAAGATCAAGAGCACCTCGCGGCAGTTCCTCGTCCAGGTCTCGAGCCAGGTGGACGTGTTGGAGTCCTTCTTTCTGGAGCAGGTGAAGAACATCGGCAAGAAAAGCGACGAAATCGAGGGCCTGGCCAAGAAGGCGATCCAGATCAAGCTCGAGCCGACCAAGTGCGGCGCCCTCGTGGACAAGATGAAGGATGTGCTCGGGAAGATATCCGTTCTCCAGAACTTCACGATCTACAACTACGACCAGCTCCAGGTCCTGTGCCGGCTCCACGACTCTTCGTCTCAAGAAGCCTACAACTCCCTCAAGTGGCTCGAGGAGAAGATGGACCAAACCACCTTCGACGACAACGACAAGTACGAGGTGATGCAGAACAAAGTGATCAAGCATTACGCCGCGTGGCTGAACATCCCAGAAAAGAAGGCGCAAATAGAGCTGTTGAACAGCGAGAAGGGAGAGAACAACCTGGACGCGCGAGAAGGGAAGACCGCAGCGGCCTCCTTCTTCGCGGGAGTCAGCGCCGTGCTCGTAGCCTCTTTCATCAACCTCATGGTGTACTGCTACAAGTCTCCTTTCGGATTCGAGCTGACCAAGCTGCAGCAGATATCCACGCGCGTGAACTTCGTGGTCGCCACCATGATCGTAGGGATGGGCGCTGTGATCTCTGTGTTCCATAAGAGAAAGCTGAACTTCGCGTTCATGTGCCAGATCCCCTCGGAGCTCCTGGTGTACGGCCACCGAAACGTCCTCAAAGTGGGTTTCATCCAGCTGAGCATCGTCACGGCCGCCGCGATTCTGCTTTCGGTGGGCCAGGTGCAGCTGGTAGAACCCGTGCCGATTCTGTTCGGCCAGTTCGTGGTGAGGGTGTCCAGGATTATGAAGCCCACCTACTGGATGTTGTTTCCGACTGTTTCGCTCCCGCTGTTCAGCATCTACAACGTGCTTAAATCGAAGGGCCAGAAGTGCGTGTTCACGTACTGCATGAACATTTTGTTCAAGATGTTCACGCCGTGGCGCCAGCGAATCGAGTTCCCGCACTTCTACTTCTGCTCGCTTCTGGGCTCGGCCGCGGGTTCCTTCAAAGACATCATCCAGATTATTTGCGTGAACAGGCTTCCGGACTATATCGGGATCCTATTCCAAAACATATTCAGCGCAAACAGACTGGTCCAGAGCTACATCAAGTACAGGGAAAGCAAGCGCTTCTACAACCAGGGTCTCGGGATTATCAACAACTCCATCGGAATCATCAGCACGATTTCCGGGATCAGCGCCCTGCGCCCCATCGAACCCGCGTTTTGGACGTTTGTCGGGCTGAAGGCCTTCAACTACCTCGTGAAAACCTACTGGAACACCTGCGAGAACTGGGCCTTGCTGTGGGGCGGGGTGTCGGTGATCAAGTTCAAAAACAAACCCGAAAAATGGTCGTACGGGAAGTACCTCCGCAGGCCCACCCACCTCCCGCTGCACGTCATCATCCCGATCGCCCTCTACGACCCGATCGCCCGCGGCACTTGGATCTTCGCGCTCATCCCCAGCTGCCAGCACTTCGCGAGCCAGTTCTGGTTCAAGATGCTCACTCTCCAGATGAGCGTGCTGCGCGTGTATCTGTGGATGATCCTGCGCCTGGATAATCAGCAGTGCAGCAACTGCGAGGACTACTCTGTGACCAAGTTCATCCCGGTGGTGATCGATGACTACGAACGAGACAAGATGAAGGACAGCGAGAAACAGAAGCAAGACCAGGAGACCATGGCCGGAATCCAGGACCTGCAGTCCATCTTCAACAATGGGAGTGGAAAGGCGAAAATCCTGAATGTCAACCAGACCTTCCGGAGAATCAGCCTGCAGCACATAACTGCGGCGGAGTTCCTCGCCAGGACCCAGACCATGCGCAGCGAGTTCAAGAGGCATTCGAGGCCGGCGTCCAAGCTCGCGTCGTTCACGCAGTTCACCAACTTCAGTCAAAACCCAGACAAACAGCTGAAGCCGATAAAGTCTCGCCTGAGCAGCAAGCTGGAACACATCGAGCTGATCAGTAACTAAGTCACAAATGATACAGTCGAAACACCAACAGTTATAAATGATCCAAACACCAAAAATATTCTTTTTGACACTATATTAAGTAAAGTTATTACAAAAAACGATATTAAGCTGTTGAAATCTATTGAAAGCAAAGCCCAACTAATAAACGAAAATATCGAGATTCTAACTGTCATAAACGATCAGTGGAGCACAAAAACTAAAAATATTATATTTGGTCAAAGTAAAAAATAGAACGAACCACTTCTGAGCTCAAAAAGTGATGGACATAATTACACTTTTGCATCCACTCTCTTAAAAGAAGGAACTGAAATGAGCAGAAGCAGATCTGAGTGAAAATACATGAAAATACAAATAAATACTATATTTAAATACTATATTTGGTTAAGGATAGCTTGCACATAAGTAAAATAAAATGTTGGTTTCAATAAGCAGGCTAATTTATAACACAAGATGAATGTGTTTCGTACTGTTAGAAAGGTGAAACGAAGACATACATTTATTGAAAATATAATAAATGAATTATATTTTATATTATTTTCTTTTAAAATTTCAATGTTTACCTCACTCCACATCAAAATGCAACCAAAAAGTAATAATAGCGACCTAGTTGTAGAAACAATCTCAGAATACGATCAGAATATGATTAAAATGTATTCAAATAAAATATATAGTGGAGTGCTTATAATCAAAAATAGCAAAAAACTGAACGGTTTGGACTTCTTATATAACTTGGACATTATGCGTCTGGAGCTATTAAACTTCTAAATAATTCCAAAGTTACATAGCTAAACAATTACATAAATTAGTATTTTTAACAGCTTTATTTAAAGCTTTGAAGAGCTTCAAATCAATAATTTAGAGGTTTTGTATTTATAATCAGTAAAATTTGAATTAAACTTAACTACTGAAGTTTAAAATTAATTAGTTCACAAAACTTAAAAAACTTTGTATTTAAGGGTGGGCTATTGATTTGCAACCTCTTTCGTAAATAACTTGGCTCACCACACTAATGTTAGACTGGTGCAAGCTTGACGACGCAAACGGCCTAAGACCACTTATTAATTTAGTTGACTTATCTATAAACTACAACAAAACCATCGACATTTCTTCGGTTCAGCACTTGACACAACTTACTAAGCTGTCCCTAATGCAGTGCGGTTTGATCAACGTTGATATATTATGTCCACTTTAAAATCTACGGTAATTAAACATCTCATGGAACTCAATAGTTTATATCTAACCTCTAATGAAACTGAATAATTTATCCAGTCTCGACGCCACAAATAACAAAATACTAGATACTATGCATATTGAGCGACATCCTAATTTCGCTAAGTTCAATTTTGAGAATCAACAATAACCAACTAAGAAATAAGTAAATGTAGCAAATATAATGAAAAATATAAGCAGTCCAACGTCTTCTCTAAAATAGATAAGTGTGCTATCAATCCATTTTACATGTTAATATACTATTTTCAGACAACATATTATCAAATATTTATAGAGTTATATTTGCACCCACAATGAATTTTTAGTTCAGACTTCGATATTATTTCAATAGGTACTTGAGGATCATATTTGTCAATGAAAGTTTGAAGTAAAATATTGAACCGATAGGTGATTTAATGTATAATAAATTGTGATTACTAATATTATCAACAAGAATCTATATGAATATCATTCCTAATCTACAATGGACTTGATCAAAGACTGCTGCTGCATCCACAGGTTTTTAATAGTGTCCTTTTGGGTCTGCATCACATGGTCTATGACGGCGGCGGTGTCCAGGATTTTGTAAGTTTGGTGCATGTCGTTGACTATTCTGCATTTGAGCTGGAACTACTTTTCGCTGGTCCTTTGTACTTCTTTCTTCTGCAGATCAGAGTCGTCTTCGCAGTACGAGATGTCGTTGAAAAGAGTTGTTTGCTCCAGGTACTGGTTGTTGGCGGACTGGGAGGCCTTGATGTACAAATTCATTCTTGGTGTGGTGAAGATATTTTTCGGCTCGTAATATAAGTGATAATCTAGCCGCTAATTAGACTTCACCTAGAAAAACAATTTAAAACTGTCTAAATTAGTTGTTTTATTAATTCCAAACTTGAAATGTAGTCATAACGAATCATAAGTTGGTGTAATAAATTACAAAATTGCAAATTACTTGTACTTCTTTATACAAAGTTGAATACTTTGAGACAGCTTTCACAAAGTTACTAAATATAAACGATATTATAGAAACTGCTCTTTTCTATTGCGTTTTTCAAAAGTGTTAAGTGAATTTATGTTGAGTACGTTCGTATTCAATTAAAATGGCGTTAGAGACATTTTTCAATTCAATCACGGTACAGTAATTTAAATTGGTATAATTACTCACAGAATCTACTTTGGCTCTTCCGAACGGAATGGAATATTACGGAACGGAGTTATTCGTATAATCACATTAATATTTACGTATAAGTGAATATATATTATAAGGATCCATTGATTTTTAAGGTTGTCTGAGGCTATTTAGACAATCCTGAAGATAATTAGTAATTGATCGTAATTGTGTAATTAAGTTAGGATTTGTGGATTGTCATGATTTATGAGATGAAGATGGAATGATTGAATTGAGCCTTAGTACTGATGATAAGGTTGCAGTTAAGTGAGTCATTTTATTGATCCATAGATTTTATCTTGTAACATTTCTATACTATGTCGGTAAAACGATATAAAGTCATTGTATTGTGTATAATGTGTACAGTTATGGGAGGTGGAATTGCTTTTTCTTGTTTACTATGTGAGTAATTATATATTAAAATATTTTGCCACTTCTAATGCGGATGACAAATTCCAATAAATAATCTCAAGTTGGAGATTATTCATGAACTACTCATTAACACAAGAGGGCCAAAAATATGATTTCGATCGTATTAGACCATAATCGACTATTCAAAGTCGGTATTTAATATTCCAAAAAGTAAAAATAGAAATTGCCACATGCAATAAAAGGAGGGCAAGGACAAAAATAAACGCAGTAGAAGATGTTTAGGGAAGACCAACTAATTCACTTAACAAACTTAGGCAGATCTGAAGCGTTTGTATTCTCTTCATTTCTGGGTCCAACGGAGGAATTCATAAAATATTGTATCAATCTGAACTAGTTATATCACTTGTTTAAGATGTCCCTGTGTAATTTCTACGTTTTAGTCAACAAAACTAATTTATGAAAGATTTTATCTCGAAAATATATGGTAGTTAAGCCTGATTGGAGAAAAGAATAAGAGGATCCAATGATTGGTATACGGACGCAATATGTAATTTATAACTAGTAGCGCAAGCACTGGACCTGCAGAGGACCTCGGTGTTCATCTTCGACTGGGTCAATCTGAACGATTTTAGGTATTTCTTAATCACGAAAAACAATGGAGGACTTTTTCTTCAATCTCAACCGGGAGCTCAAGATGAAGTATTGGTACTTCGCTTAATTAGAATTATAATTCAGGTAGTTACAGTCGCTTTCATTCTCAATATTCAAATAATGAATGCATTTTTGTTTCTTGAAGAATGGAATCAAGTGGGTTAGTCGGGCCCAGCATTAAATAATATATTGATGCTACTCTAAAACAACAGTTATTTTCCTTATGATCTTCCACTTCCATTTCATAATGAGAAATCAATTTTCTTGATTGTTAAATTATACAACGTTAGGTAAAGTTGAAACTTATTATTGAAGTATATACAGAGTTATATACGTTAATTATTGTAGCACAGCTATCCAAGGCTCAACCAGGCCTTGATGTGATTGAAGCACTTTACAAATCAATAGTAAATAGAGTTAATGAGTGTATTGATGAGGAGGGAGAACACACTCATTATTGAGCCGGGCAGTGATATAAGTAAGATTCAAATAATAAACTTCATTCTTCTTCCTAATTCAAAAAAGCATTTCGAGGGCCCACCACTGTATAATATTTTACAGATATAGATATTTCTAAAAATAACTTATTATTTTACTAAGTGTCCAAAAATGTGGTCATGTATATAATGTATCAGATTCTTATTATTTTATGAAACAATGAAACTGAACACACATAAAAATATAGATTTGTTTGTTTCTAAAAACTATATATAATATCTTTCTATAGATAGCTTATAAACTAATTCACGGACTAAAATAAGCTTTTAATTTATTAAATATGTATTATAAGATCTTTAAGATAGGAAAAAAATGAATAGACAGTAAAATATATTTGATGAATACACATTCTTCTATTTATATTGTCCACTTTAAATGCACGAATTCATAACCGAATGGCAGCACAAATACATCCAGGCCGACGACCTCAAGGCGCTGTGCAAGGAAATAGACGCCTTGGACCTGCAGCTGCACAGCAAGACTGACCAGCAGGAGTACTCCCAAAGCGCGAGCCAGGTCGTCCAGAAGATCAAGAGCACCTCGCGGCAGTTCCTCGTCCAGGTCTCGAGCCAGGTGGACGTGTTGGAGTCCTTCTTTCTGGAGCAGGTGAAGAACATCGGCAAGAAAAGCGACGAAATCGAGGGCCTGGCCAAGAAGGCGATCCAGATCAAGCTCGAGCCGGCCAAGTGCGGCGCCCTCGTGGACAAGATGAAAGACGTGCTCGGGAAGATATCCGTTCTCCAGAACTTCACGATCTACAACTACGACCAGCTCCAGGTCCTGTGCCGGCTCCACGACTCCTCGTCTCAAGAGGCCTACAACTCCATCAAGTGGCTCGAGGAGAAGATGGACCAAACCACCTTCGACGACAACGACAAGTACGAGGTGATGCAGAACAAAGTGATCAAGCATTACGCCGCGTGGCTGAACATCCCAGAAAAGAAGGCGCAAATAGAGCTGTTGAACAGCGAGAAGGGAGAGAACAACCTGGACGCGCGAGAAGGGAAGACCGCAGCGGCCTCCTTCTTCGCGGGAGTCAGCGCCGTGCTCGTAGCCTCTTTCATCAACCTCATGGTGTACTGCTACAAGTCTCCTTTCGGATTCGAGCTGACCAAGCTGCAGCAGATATCCACGCGCGTGAACTTCGTGGTCGCCACCATGATCGTAGGGATGGGCGCTGTGATCTCTGTGTTCCATAAGAGAAAGCTGAACTTCGCGTTCATGTGCCAGATCCCCTCGGAGCTCCTGGTGTACGGCCACCGAAACGTCCTCAAAGTGGGTTTCATCCAGCTGAGCATCGTCACGGCCGCCGCGATTCTGCTTTCGGTGGGCCAGGTGCAGCTGGTAGAACCCGTGCCGATTCTGTTCGGCCAGTTCGTGGTGAGGGTGTCCAGGATTATGAAGCCCACCTACTGGATGTTGTTTCCGACTGTTTCGCTCCCGCTGTTCAGCATCTACAACGTGCTTAAATCGAAGGGCCAGAAGTGCGTGTTCACGTACTGCATGAACATTTTGTTCAAGATGTTCACGCCGTGGCGCCAGCGAATCGAGTTCCCGCACTTCTACTTCTGCTCGCTTCTGGGCTCGGCCGCGGGTTCCTTCAAAGACATCATCCAGATTATTTGCGTGAACAGGCTTCCGGACTACATCGGGATCCTATTCCAAAACATATTCAGCGCAAACAGACTGGTCCAGAGCTACATCAAGTACAGGGAAAGCAAGCGCTTCTACAACCAGGGTCTCGGGATTATCAACAACTCTATCGGAATCATCAGCACGATTTCCGGGATCAGCGCCCTGCGCCCCATCGAACCCGCGTTTTGGACGTTTGTCGGGCTGAAGGCCTTCAACTACCTCGTGAAAACCTACTGGAACACCTGCGAGAACTGGGCCTTGCTGTGGGGCGGGGTGTCGGTGATCAAGTTCAAAAACAAACCCGAAAAATGGTCGTACGGGAAGTACCTCCGCAGGCCCACCCACCTCCCGCTGCACGTCATCATCCCGATCGCCCTCTACGACCCGATCGCCCGCGGCACTTGGATCTTCGCGCTCATCCCCAGCTGCCAGCACTTCGCGAGCCAGTTCTGGTTCAAGATGCTCACTCTCCAGATGAGCGTGCTGCGCGTGTATCTGTGGATGATCCTGCGCCTGGATAATCAGCAGTGCAGCAACTGCGAGGACTACTCTGTGACCAAGTTCATCCCGGTGGTGATCGACGACTACGAACGAGACAAAATGAAGGACAGCGAGAAACAGAAGCAAGACCAAGAGGCCATGGCCGGAATCCAGGACCTGCAGTCCATCTTCAACAATGGGAGTGGAAAGGCGAAAATCCTGAATGTCAACCAGACCTTCCGGAGAATCAGCCTGCAGCACATAACTGCGGCGGAGTTCCTCGCCAGGACCCAGACCATGCGCAGCGAGTTCAAGAGGCATTCGAGGCCGGCGTCCAAGCTCGCGTCGTTCACGCAGTTCACCAACTTCAGTCAAAACCCAGACAAACAGCTGAAGCCGATAAAGTCTCGCCTGAGCAGCAAGCTGGAACACATCGAGCTGATCAGTAACCAGTTTATGAACGATACCGTTGAAACGCCGACATTCATGGGCAACCATACTTCTAACACCAAACCCATTTAATAATTCGCCCAGTTCAGCCACTTTAGCCACAGCAACGTGGACGCGAAGTAGAAGTCTCGGGTAAGTAGCTAACTCGAACCCAACTTACATTAAAATAGTACCATTGAAATTTTAGGCACATCAAACGAGCACGCCAATAATATTCAACAGTAAACCCAAAAATCTCGCGTGAACAGCAAACTGGAACAGAAATAAATGAACGAACCGCTTCTGGGCTCGAATGCGAACACGCTGTTGGACGACCTAAAGGAACAGAACGCGAAGCTCAAAATAGACATCGAGGTGCAGAATTACACGGATGTTTCAGGAATGCGCCTTCAAAACGGTAAAATCGAGGGAGAAAAAGTAATCAAAAGAGGAGGAACCATGGATTTCGGGTTCGAGTGAAACGGAAATATAAGTTAAAATATAACTATCGCTATAATGCTATATATTATAATATATTGATCAATAGCTGATTTTACTTTATTAAACAGCTTTAATTAGACACTAAGCTTACAAAAGAAGAAATAATTAAAGGAATAGTCTAGTATTAATAAGATACAGTATTGAAAGTGTTTGATTGCTTTTAGATTGGTTTTGTTTCTGAGCAAAGTTGTAAGTTGCCAATGCAATTATTTCATAATTGAGTAATTTCTGTATTAATTATTGTTATTACATATTTAATCACAATGAGCTAAATTTGTAAACTTACACTCTGTTCCTAATAATCATATCTTCAGTTAAACAGAAAATTAGTTATAGACATAATTTACGGTGTGATGTCTTCAGTTAAACAGAAAATACAAAAACGCAATATTTTAGTACTCGTATAATACAAGTTGTTTTATCCTATAAAATTCACTTTGATATTAGTAAATGCAGTATGTAAATGCAATATGTAATTATTCATAAATAACACACAAATTACCTATAACATGCAGGTAATATAACATTATTCAGGAGAAGAATACATTAAATTGTCAGTACTCGAATTAAATATTAATTGATTTGATTTAATAGTATTATTTGAAAATTACTATTATTATTGAGATTGTATTATATATACAGATAATTAAAATCTATCAATCTTTAGTATACAGTATTCTAGTAATTTATCAAACTTCATTTCCACAAATACTGAATATAAGTGCCTATTAGTACGCACTGTTCATATTTCTGATTAAAATCTAATCTTACTTTTGTGATTTGTTCCATTAAGTGAAAATAATCAATCAAATATTAAAGTAAAACATATGTCTCTGTAGCATTGTAATACCATATAACTGTGTTATTGTCCACTTTAAATGCACGAATTCATAACCGAATGGCAACACAAATACATCCAGGCCGACGACCTGAAGGCGCTGTGCAAGGAAATAGACGCCTTGGACCTGCAGCTGCACAGCAAGACTGACCAGCAGGAGTACTCCCAAAGCGCGAGCCAGGTCGTCCAGAAGATCAAGAGCACCTCGCGGCAGTTCCTCGTCCAGGTCTCGAGCCAGGTGGACGTGCTGGAGTCCTTCTTCTTGGAGCAGGTGAAGAATATCGGCAAGAAAAGCGACGAAATCGAGGGCCTGGCCAAGAAGGCGATCCAGATCAAGCTCGAGCCGACCAAGTGCGGCGCCCTCGTGGACAAGATGAAGGACGTGCTCGGGAAGATATCCGTTCTCCAGAACTTCACGATCTACAACTACGACCAGCTCCAGGTCCTGTGCCGGCTCCACGACTCTTCCTCTCAAGAGGCCTACAACTCCCTCAAGTGGCTCGAGGAGAAGATGGACCAAACCACCTTCGACGACAACGACAAGTACGAGGTGATGCAGAACAAAGTGATCAAGCATTACGCCGCGTGGCTGAACATCCCAGAAAAGAAGGCGCAAATAGAGCTGTTGAACAGCGAGAAGGGAGAGAACAACCTGGACGCGCGAGAAGGGAAGACCGCAGCGGCCTCCTTCTTCGCGGGAGTCAGCGCCGTGCTCGTGGCCTCTTTCATCAACCTCATGGTGTACTGCTACAAGTCTCCTTTCGGATTCGAGCTGACCAAGCTGCAGCAGATATCCACGCGCGTGAACTTCGCGGTCGCCACCATGATCGTGGGGATGGGCGCCGTGATCTCTGTGTTCCATAAGAGAAAGCTGAACTTCGCGTTCATGTGCCAGATCCCCTCGGAGCTCCTGGTGTACGGCCACCGAAACGTCCTCAAAGTGGGTTTCATCCAGCTGAGCATCGTCACGGCCGCCGCGATTCTGCTTTCGGTGGGCCAGGTGCAGCTGGTAGAACCCGTGCCGATACTGTTCGGCCAGTTCGTGGTGAGGGTGTCCAGGATTATGAAGCCCACCTACTGGATGTTGTTTCCAACGGTTTCGCTCCCGCTGTTCAGCATCTACAACGTGCTTAAATCGAAGGGCCAGAAGTGCGTGTTCACGTACTGCATGAACATTTTGTTCAAGATGTTCACGCCGTGGCGCCAGCGAATCGAGTTCCCGCACTTCTACTTCTGCTCGCTTCTGGGCTCGGCCGCGGGTTCCTTCAAAGACATCATCCAGATTATTTGCGTGAACAGGCTTCCGGACTACATCGGGATCCTATTCCAAAACATATTCAGCGCAAACAGACTGGTCCAGAGCTACATCAAGTACAGGGAAAGCAAGCGCTTCTACAACCAGGGTCTCGGGATTATCAACAACTCCATCGGAATCATCAGCACGATTTCCGGGATCAGCGCCCTGCGCCCCATCGAACCCGCGTTTTGGACGTTTGTCGGGCTGAAGGCCTTCAACTACCTCGTGAAAACCTACTGGAACACCTGCGAGAACTGGGCCTTGCTGTGGGGCGGGGTGTCGGTGATCAAGTTCAAAAACAAACCCGAAAAATGGTCGTACGGGAAGTACCTCCGCAGGCCCACCCACCTCCCGCTGCACGTCATCATCCCGATCGCGCTCTACGACCCGATCGCCCGCGGCACTTGGATCTTCGCGCTCATCCCCAGCTGCCAGCACTTCGCGAGCCAGTTCTGGTTCAAGATGCTCACTCTCCAGATGAGCGTGCTGCGCGTGTACTTGTGGATGATCCTGCGCCTGGATAATCAGCAGTGCAGCAACTGCGAGGACTACTCGGTGACCAAGTTCATCCCGGTGGTGATCGATGACTACGAACGAGACAAAATGAAGGACAGCGAGAAACAGAAGCAAGACCAGGAGGCCATGGCCGGAATCCAGGACCTGCAGTCCATCTTCAACAATGGGAGTGGAAAGGCGAAAATCCTGAACGTCAACCAGACCTTCCGGAGAATCAGCCTGCAGCACATAACTGCGGCAGAATTCCTCGCCAGGACCCAGACCATGCGCAGCGAGTTCAAGAGGCATTCGAGGCCGGCGTCCAAGCTCGCGTCGTTCACGCAGTTCACCAACTTCAGCCAAAACCCAGACAAACAGCTGAAGCCGATAAAGTCTCGCCTGAGCAGCAAGCTGGAACACATCGAGCTGATCAGTAACCAGTTTATGAACGATACCGTTGAAACGCCGACATTCATGGGCAACCATACTTCTAACACCAAACCCATTTAATAATTCGCCCAGTTCAGCCACTTTAGCCACAGCAACGTGGACGCGAAGTAGAAGTCTCGGGTAAGTAGCTAACTCGAACCCAACTTATATTAAAATAGTACCATTGAAATTTTAGGCGCGTCAAACGAGCACGCCAATAATAATCTACAGTAAACCCAAAAATCTCGCGTGAACAGCAAACTGGAACAGAAATAAATGAACGAACCGCTTCTGGGCTCGAATGCGAACACGCTGTTGGACGACCTAAAGGAACAGAACGCGAAGCTCAAAATAGACATCGAGGTGCAGAATTACACGGATGTTTCAGGAATGCGCCTTCAAAACGGTAAAATCGAGGGAGAAAAAGTAATCAAAAGAGGAGGAACCATGGATTTCGGGTTCGAGTGAAACGGAAATATAAGTTAAAATATAACTATCGCTATAATGCTATATATTATAATATATTGATCAATAGCTGATTTTACTTTATTAAACAGCTTTAATTAGACACTAAGCTTACAAAAGAAGAAATAATTAAAGGAATAGTCTAGTATTAATAAGATACAGTATTGAAAGTGTTTGATTGCTTTTAGATTTGGCTTTATTGTAAATGGATATCTTTTTAATAGGTATATTTTGTTATGTTTGTAATTTTTACTAGAATTTAATCTGTAAAAATTAGGTAAACACTATATATCTTAAAATACTCACATAGTCTTATATATCGATTATCAGTTTATTATTCTATTTTTGAAAGTTACACTACAAGTATGATATTATAATATCGGTTAATAACCGTATAAACTGAATATTGAATACCATCCCCATCTCAAATGTTAAAATAATACCAGAAAGAAATTGAGAAGCTGCTGGACCAGAGCCTGGAGCTGTGCGACGACTTCAACTCGCCCATATCGTTCAACTCGGCTAGACAGAAGGTTATATCCAAAAAGCTGCAGGACCAGGACTACACCCAGAAAGTGATTTCGCTGAACAAGAACATCCTGTACACGAACAAGAAGCAGCTCCAGGACAACTATCAGGACCTCCAGATCTCCCGCAGCCTGAACGACATCTCGCGGTCCAGAAGCCAGATGCAGCTGGTGGTCTCCAGCGTGCTGCCCAACGTGGAAATCCGTCATAACTCCATCTAGCTGATGAGCCAACCCCAGCAGGCCATGCGCCAGCTCCGGAAGCAGAACTCGAAGCTGCGCCTACAACCCACCCAATCCCTGGCCACTTTGTCTCCATTAGCGACGCAGTCGTTCTCGAACCAGTCCTTCTCGCTGGCGACCCAGATCCCCGAGTTCCAGGCCAAGTGAGCCCGAGTGAGTATTTAGCTTTCCTGTATTTTATGTGCATTTATAACTCTCACTCCAAACGACAATGAATTACAGCGACCCAGCCTTTCTCATCGCCTGCCAGCGCCTGGAGGTGGACCCGCAGGAGTTCCACTATAAGAACCAGATCGTCGAGAAGCGCAAGGAGATGATGGAGAAGCTGCTGCGAAAGGAGTACGAGGCGGTAAAGCGCTACGAACAGGCCCAGCCGGTCTCTCCGAAGGCCGCCGAGCCGCAGACGTTTCTGACCGAGGCCTCCGGTCCGGCGGTGGCGCAGATACCCCAGGTCGAGCCGGAGACCAAGCTGCAGTACGAAGTGCTCGTGACCACCGGGCCCTGGGACATCGAGGCGAACGAGCGGATCCTCCGGGACAGCACCAAGACCAGCAACCGGCAGGTATTCCGAAGGGTCGCGCGGGTCCTGCGGCCGAGCGTGCTGGTCCCAGCCACTTTGCAGATGCAGATCGGGAAGAAGGCGGTTCCGGGCCTGGAGGCGTCCATGATCAGCAAGGACCTGTGCCACAACCCCAGCAAGGAGGAGAAGTACGAGAAAGTGAGGCAGAACTTTCACCAGCACAAGGCCCTGACGCAGCTTCAGAAGGAAATGGACCTGAAGATTAGAACCCAGCACCGGGAGCACGCCCATGCCAGGAACACTAATGCGGAGATTGGGTACCGCTCAAACGCCCAGATCATCACCCTGGAGAAAGTGAGAGAGGCGCAGTTCAACAAAGAGGTGTACGAACTCAATAAGGCGATCGCGGTGGAGCAGGATCTGCAGGCCCGAGAGCCATAGTACACATATGCGCCCCGAACCAGGAACCGGGTGTTCCACGACGACCTTTTTGTAAAACAATAAAACAAACTCAAACAGTGAATATGATATTTTGAAAGTTATCTTAATTGAGCTGAGGTCAGGTAATTGCTAAAATTCAGGATTTTCATCATTTATATTTTAAAATAGCAAAACAATTAAATATTGAAAATCTAGCTTGGTTTAATGTTGGTTCAAAGCCATGCAATATTTTAAAGTATTTGGGAAGCAGCGTATATTACAATGATCATGATTTAAAACATATAAATTATAAATTGTGATTACTAATATTATTAACAAGAATCTATATGAATATCATTCCTAATCTACAATGGACTTGATCAAAGACTGCTGCTGCATCCACAGGTTTTTAATAGTGTCCTTTTGGGTCTGCATCACATGGTCTATGACGGCGGCGGTGTCCAGGATTTTGTAAGTTTGGTGCATGTCGTTGACTATTCTGCATTTGAGCTGGAACTGCTTTGCGCTGGTCCTTTGCAGTTCTTTCTTCTGCAGGTCAGAGTCATCTTCGCAATACGAGATGTCGTTGAAAAGAGTTGTTTGCTCCAGGTACTGGTTGTTGGCGGACTGGGAGGCCTTGATGTACAAATTCATTCTTGGTGTGGTGAAGATATTTTTCGGCTCGTAATATTAGGGATAGTCTAGCCGCTTATTAGACTTCACCTAGAAAAACAATTTAAAAACTGTCTAAATTAGTTGTTTTAACTAATTCCAAACTTGAAATGTAGTCATAACGAATCATAAGTTGGTGTAATAAATTACAAAATTGCAAATTACTTGTACTTCTTTATACAAAGTTGAATACTTTGAGACAGCTTTCACAAAGTTACTAAATATAAACGATATTATAGAAACTGCTCTTTTCTATTGCGTTTTTCAAAAGTGTTAAGTGAATTTATGTTGAGTACGTTCGTATTCAATTAATCATAAGTTGGTACAATAACTTATATCATAAATGTATAATTGTCAAAGTTGAATTTCAAATATTAGAATAAATAACTAAACGTGTTTAAATTGATATTTCCGCTATATATTGAGTATGAATCCACATACTGCCAGATTTTTAGACTCTGCTAGACAAAAACCTGGAAATTGGTAAGCCTCAAACTCATAAATTTGCTTGATATAATTATATATAATTACAGGTACATGTAGCTGTTTATTGAGTAGACGTTTTGAGATGTACCAAAAGAGTGAGAAAATTCTGAAAACACCCAAACAACATTGTTCACTTAACTTTATTAAAAGAGTAAAAAAGAAATCTCAAAATATACACTTACTACATTACCTTGCTTGTAAGGGAGGTGCTATTTCGCTTATAAGGGAGTAGGTCAACTCACTTATAAGGGAGTTCCATCATGCAAAACTCCCTTATAAGCAAGTGACAAATATCATGCGTTTTAACCCCGTTTTTAACAATAAATCATTCAAATTCAACATTTTCCCAAGATACATTTTGGATACATTTTTGCTTATAAGGGAGTTGAAATCAGTAACTCCCTTATAAGCAAGTAAGCACCTCCCTTACAAGCAAGGTTATGTAGTATAACTAAATCTGAAATTTGTGAATGAAGACTTTATCAAGGTGTTCATTTTCGTTCACGTAATAATATTATAATGTTAATAATAACAACACAAAATACACTACTATATGATTTATCAATATTCAATATTTTAACATTAACATTTTCGACTAGGTTGAGTTATATTTGTAAACATTGATACAACAATTAGTTTGTAGTTGTGTACATGTCAGATTTAAAAATTATTTTTCATAATTTTGTACATTTTGGTGCTTATTTAGACATGCCTAGTAATATACAAACGAATCAAATCCGCTTCAAATGCAAAGACAATTATTCTCGAGTATCCAGTCCTAGTACGATCTGGACGCGCACGTTCAGGCAAATTTTTCGTATAACAAGATGGAAATCGTGTAGAAACCATAACTTTACAACAGCAAGTTAGTTTAAAAGGTGATTCTTCAAAACCAGGATATAAAGACCCGGGGAATCAAAACACACCAACAACCCTTTATCCTCTCAGACATTTCCAAATCCAGGTCATACACCCAATCGCAGGAAATAACAATTCTCCCGAACCTGGAGGTGAGAGACAACGCGATCCGGAGCATTTCCCCGCTGAAATTGAAGCGGTAGGAATCACGGGCGATTATTCAGCGCTCCCTTCCGTTCAGAAAAAGTTCGCTCAGAGATTTAGACTGAGAAATTTTTTTCAACGTTTATTTTTTAATAATTTTTAAAACGGATTTATAAAATTAAATTTATAAACTTCTATATATTAAATTTATACTTCTATATATCAATATATATATATATATATATCACTTCCTCGAGACGGCACAAACAGACTTCATTGAGATTTTTGAAAGCAAAACATAGGCTCTCGCACGCCAGTGTTTCCACTTTCAAAACGGGCTCAACCCGTCATTTATGCCCACTCAGTAAAGACCCAACAGGGCCCTCATGGAGTCGTCAGCGGACCAGTTTTACCTGATTCGCTAACTTAATTTCCAGAAACTGGTTCTCGCGTCTCAGTTTCTCTTTGCTCGTTATTTCCTTCGGCTTGCTCGGGAGGTTGTTCCGTTGTATTGGCATTGCTTGGTGATGGTTGCCTTTGATGCATTGTTTCATTAACTTGATTAGGTACCTGGGGTCCTTCTTAGTTTATTTGATTTTGCAAATTCCTAATTTCGGGGTATATTGCTGCAGATTAACTTTTTCCTAGGGTTTAGACGCTTTGATATCTTCCTTAGCTTTCTATTGTTAGATAAACTATTTCTGATATTCCATTTGGAGCTTCTTCTTCTAGGCTTTCGTTAAGATTGGATTGGTTTCCTATTTTGCGTCAGTTATCGTTTTTTATTCATTTAGACCATCTTTTGGCTATTCGACAGGCTTTTCTAAGACAGGTTATTTATCCTCTTTCTTTTTCTAAGTTTTCTTTTGAGATATATATATCCACATTGATTATGGAAGCACTATTGTTAAACACATTGTTATTTCCAAACTATTCCAAATTATATCTTTATAATATTTCAGAAATCATTTAGACTTAGAAAGCAATAAAAACAGATACATACTTTTATCAACTTTTTGGTGATATTTTAATATGTTATTCATAGACATATAAATGTTATAAATATATATTATAAAAAATTGTGGCATCATATTAATTGAGATTTAGTATATCAAATAGGTTCTTAACTAATTCAATAACTTCTGAAGCATAAGAGATGGAAGTGAAATATTCTACAATATTATATATAAATATATATGCTAATATTTGAATAAATATTTTTAATATTGGTGGAAATTTGTGCTCCTTGAATATTGAAATTTGATGTCTGCCAAGAAATCCCTGCATCGACGATATATCGATATTCTAGCAAATAAGAACACATATTCTGACTAATTTCCAGTCAAATAGAATAACCATAGTTTATAAAGGTTTTAAAGATAATTAATAAGATATTTCTGACAAATATTTATTTCATTATGAAGTGATGTCTTACAACACTATTATATATTCTACATTGTCCATAGCTCAAAAAGTAGTTCAAAATAATTGCGCCAGTTTATGGTTGGCAATTTGCGCAAGAAACTGTTTCATGTTAACAAAATTACATTTATTAAAATTATATTAAAATAACAATATAACATACATTTCACACTCCAAATAGAACATAAAATCGTTCAAATCACAAAATTCCAACGTCTATAATACCAAAGATTGTAAAATACAATATATAATATGTTTCTACTATATTTTTATTTCAGTTCTAAATTTGGCTTCACATATCTTACTGTAATTCTATTATATAAAATTCAATCTAAATTTGTAATTTTAACATTTGATTAAACTATATATTATTTGATGATATATTTATACATACGAAATTAAAATAATATTTATAAAATAGTGATTTCACTAACTCATCATTATAATTTGAAGTGGGTTAATCATAATTTCTATATAATGTAGTAATATAATATTTTTGTTCAATTCAATTATTTTAAAAACGATGAGAGTTGGAAAATGAATGCATTATTATGTTCAAAATTGATTGAAAACAAAATAATAAAATGAAATATTAATGAAATGAGCACTCTGAATAAATAAAGTCTATTAAGAAAATGACATCAATAAATTAGCAGCCACTTGTTAGGGATTAATAGCAATGCCTACCTAAACCGTTAGCGAAGAAAAATGACAGCTTAATTTCGACTGTTTTCACTCCTCGGATACTTTTTATTGCTCTCTAAGTTCATTTAGTATGTATATTATCTTAAAGAATGAATAATTTATTGTAATACACAGCTATTTCATTATAATATGTGGCAAAACCTAACATTTTACCACTCAATTCCACCAACAATAATCAACAAATGTTGATTAAGTTGAACATTTACTAAATTATTATTCACTGATTTTATTCCTCATCTATATTTAATTAATCCGTCCAAACGCTTTAAGTAATTTATACAGTATCTTATGTCACAATTTATTTTTTACTATTTTAAGTTCGCGAAGCACACGAACACGAGCCTATAACTGGTTACGATCAACTTCAACCTCCTACTTGAAAAAATTGAGTCCACCTACGTCTCACCTGAAGAACAAATATAACTATTAAAAAATATTGACTCCAAGTTCATTCAGAAGCAAAAATTCTACGCGAAGGTCGATTTTGACTCGTTGTAACTGAAAACGGCGTTCTTTTAAGCGCTGAAAGTCACAAAAAGGACCGTTTTCAGCGTTCTCTACTCGAGCGAGAAATTTGGGGTCGACGAAACGATCGTGTGCCAGTTTTTACAGAAGACAATTCAAGAAATGAACGAATGAAGAGAAGAGAGGAAGAAATAGATGAAGAATACTAAGATTATGTGACAGTGAGCTATTATTTCAACGTAATTTAATATTGAGAAATAACATATGGAGAAATTAAAGATAATAAAATAAATTGAATAACTAATAAAATATGGTTATTGTTTGCTCAATGTTCTAATTAATTTGTATTACTTGTATGTCATACACTCTAGAATATGTTATCAAGTTTTTTATTTTATGAATCTTAAATCTTTTATTTTAGTTATATTATTAGTTATTTCATTGCAAAATCTAAAAATTAATATAATTGTAAGTATATTTAATTAATTTACACTATGTTCAATGTATTATGTTATAATATAGTACATGAAATACTATGAGCTGCCAAAACGTGTTTATAGATGTAAATATCTAATTCAAAATTCAAATTTTCATAAATTTCTTATTGAATCTATCAAGAAACTGAAAATTATCTGCAGGATCTTTGATATGTTCCATATAGTTCATTTGATAAACCACCTCCAGAACATGGACTCCTCCGACTCCCAGCAGTCCTACCTCGAGCTCTACGCCAGATACGTGAACAGCACGCCCAACATTTACGGCCTGAAGTTCAGGTCCAAGAAAGTAAATTAGAATTTTCTCAATCAAGAACATCAAGAGAATTAGAATGTAACGACCCTTCCAACCGACACCAAGCTTTCTTCCAGCTGCAGCGCGCTGTCTTCAGTTTCAGAGCAGAACCTTCTGGAACTCGGCACAGAGAACCTGAGCGCCATCCTCTTCCAGCCCGGAAACGAAACCATCTGCGAGAAGACGAGGAAAGTGCGCCTGGACCAGCACGAGATCCATCGCCTGCTGGCCGCCCTCCAGACCAACGGGACAAAGGGCAGGGCGCTGACCCGCGATCTAAATTTGTCAGCTCAAGTAGTCCAGAGATAAGCCCAGATTCTTTTCCATCAGATCGAAGATACTTTGGTATCAGAGCTCGAGTGGACCCAGCTCGCCTCCACGATCGACCTCGAAGCCATGCGCCCGTCCAGCTTCTACCACAGCCTCCAAGAAGACGAAGCGGAGATCCTGCGCACCTTCAAAGCTGCCTTCAAAGTCACGCGGAACCAGGCCTTCAGCGCCCAGTACTGCTGCCGGAAGTTCGGGGTAGCGGCCAGGCTCGTGAACACCCTTGTGCGTCAGGCCTGCGTGTTCTGACGAAGTTAGTTAGAGTGAAATGCGAAAATCAGTGATTCGTTAATACAAAATAAAATCTTTCTCTGTAGATTTATCGGATTTACTTTTAATAATATTTTAGTGTATGAATCAAATTTCACCAAAAATCTAGGAAGCTGTTTTCCATGTCCGCTATGTCTTCCATGTCTTCGTTTCCCTCCGTGTGTGTGATGTTTTGGAACTTCGGCTTTTTGTCCTCCGTCTGTACCTGGCAGCAGCTCTTGTTTTCAACCAGCAGTGAGTGATATGCGATTTCGTATTTTAAGCTATTGAAAATATAGGCTTTATGAACGTTGCTTTTATTAAAATATACTATATTTTAACATCATTTATTTATTTGTTAAATAGCGAATATTAATTAACCACTCCAAGAAATGAATTCTGATGCTGGTGCCGCTAATCGCTCCAAGGAATATCTCCTTCTTTACTAAAAATATATTAACAGCACTGAAAATATTTATGGATTAACGTTCAAGCCCAGAAAGCCAAAAAATACTGGCCCAGCAAACGCTAATACATCTGACACAACAGCAATTAATGTTAAAGAAACTGAATAGTAAGCTCAAGCTCCGAAAGTTTTCGCATTCAGTCAGATGAACACGGACGAGGTTATTGAGGTAAAATAGTAGCCTGTGTAATAGCCAGATTTAAAATAGTAGCAAATATTATTGTCCAGTTTATTTTCGATTATGTTCTTTTCATTTGTTTAAGTTTTACGGTTCTAATAAACCCTAATAATAAAGTCTTTGAGCTTGAAGTTATTTTGAACAAGCATGTCAGCAGATTCTTCCCACACATCATGGAAGAAGCAGAAGATCCAGATTATCATGAAAATAATATACTTTGAATTGTTTAATCCGACGAGAATTAATGACATGAAGAATGAAATGAGATTTACATAATTCAAGATATACGGAAATATATTTTGTAATTGCCCATCTACTATGAGAGGAGGAGAATTTAGGTATTGGAAAATAAACGCTATAATCGGACCCACAAAGGGTATTACATTGTACTTAAAGGCTTTCTGCGATATAATGTAATTTTACCACACACTGTTATGATTTTTACCAATCTCTATCACAGCTAAACTAGTAAACCCTGCTGAGTAGTTTTTACCAATCGCAGTTAATATTAAAACCCATAAAATTAACACAATAATTATGCACAATATAACTATCTATAAAATGTTATCCGGACAAACACACAAGAAAACTAACATAAAAGTTAGAATCGCAAATTAATTTAGGGACTCAACCCAATATTTCTTGTTCAAAACAAAGTTTATATCTTATTTTATTACTTTTTGATGGATTCCGAATATATTCACTATAAACTCAAATGGAAATATAATTTGTTTAATAAAACCTGTAAAACACATTTCCAAATATGCCATCAAATAAAATAATTGCATTTTCTTGATCACTTTCACCATACCTTATCTATTTTTAATATTTTTACACATACCATTTTTAATAAAGTAGACTGTGATTTATAGTGGAAATAAGATATAGCGCCCATCAGCTATTTATATTGTAAATACTAAATATACCAATATTTTTGATATTAATGATTAAATAGATTTAGGTGACTAAAGTTCATTACATGTAGTTGTAAATTCTGTTATAATCATTGCCAAAAAATTAGATATTAATCCGATTATATTAGTTATCAACTTTTAAAATATAAATTATAAACTGATTTATTGATTATTTATTGTTCTATTTTTCAAAATACGATTCCAAAGTTTCGAAAAGTAATTAGATATAACTAAATATTCCGTATCTTCATTATAATCATTTGACTAAACATCTGTAAGTACTTAAAATGTACCTATTATTAATAAAGATACAAAATATCCTTTGATTGTATCATATTTTTTAGCTTAATTATATATTATGCTTGAAATGTTAAGAATGCCAGTATTATATTATTATAATTTAATACCAAATTATTCCAAAAATTGTAATACATCAGCACTCAATAATAGCAAATTAAGAACGGAAAACGGTAATTATATAATATAACAAATGATATGACTAACTAAATTATTAGAGAGTGAACTTCTATCAGTGGTCAATTAACTTGTTAAGTACTCAATAATATCTCCAAACAAAGTTTTCTCAGTTGTTTTCAATTCTGTATTTTTCAAGTATTCGTTGAACTGATCAATACTAAATTTATAATATTACTAGCTATTATATTTATTTTATAGAAATTCTTAAATAGAATACTTTACTTTTTCAAATTCGAGTTATAATTTAAGATATTTCATTGTTCCTAGGTCTAATTTTTTAAACTAATAGTTATTTGCTTTGCAAAAACATTTGAAAAAAGTCTCTGATATTGCATTTATAGAGTTCTAATTTTTAGAATACTGATGAAGATATCTTAAATTTATACCTAATTCGTAATTTCTCGATTAAATATAATTAAGAACCAAATCTACCCTTTTGTTAAGCTTGCATTGAATTTAGTAATATAGCATAATTACAAAGGTTTATACCACATAAACCGATGATGCTATAACTAATGATGTTAATTCCTACATACATATAGTAACCACCAAAAGAATAGTGGTTATAACTTGTATTATTAACAATACAATTAATATATTGCGATTTATTTAATGATATTACATAACAAGCACGAATATGTACATTGAGCTGGATAGTATAGCTATAATAAAAATCGATGCACTGATAAGAATTCCAACATTTTGAAATTATCTTAGATTACTGTGGTCGCCAAGCCAACTTTGATTTCAAAAAATACTAACTATTTCAAAACTATTTTTTGTATTAATTTTAACTATATATTAACTCAATGTTTAGTAGCGTCTCCTTTCTATTTTATTACTTCTTCTAACCTTTTGGGCATAGAGTCAATCAAATGATTGATGATATCTAACGAGATTTACTCCAACGCCCTCTTTACTTCTTCATTTAATAAGTCATATGTGGTACATTCTTCAGGGGAAATGTTTGACTTCAGTGGATTCCAGCAGTGAAAAAGTGGATTTAAGTCTGGACTCATTACTGGAAAGCGATAGAGCTCAAGTTGTTAGCAGTATAAAAGTTTTTCATATACTTACTAAAATGTGTCGGGGCGTTATCTTGTTGCAACTTCAAGTTATGCTATTAAGTGATGGAAGTGTAACTTGTCTGAGAACTTAAGAATTGACAATTGAATTCATGGTCGTACCGCACGGCATAAACCATAATGGACCTTATATCTATAGCTAATCGTACTATAGATCATGCACGAAAACAGTCCATATTTTACACTTCGAGAAAATACTTCGGATTCCACTCGTCTTTAGGTGTTCTGAGCACTCTACTCGCTCGATTTGCATAGCATTTTGAGCGATACTCATCGGTATACTAAAAAGTTCTCCAATATTCAATTGGTTGTTTCAGGTTCATTCGAGCAAAGTTCAAACTTTCCAATTTATGCTTTTCGGTAAGTTTTGGCTTTATCTTAGCAACATGAAGCTTAAACTAATTTGGCCAGGAGACGAGATACCGTTGTTAGAGACATGGAAATTCCACGAAGGGCTTAGTATTTTTCAGCTATGATTCGTCGAGTTTCGAATCTATGGCTCTGGCGATATTTAACAACGCGAAAATCTCAGCTTAGTCAAATTTTCTGACACTATTATCGGCATGAGAAGCTTCTAGCTTGCCTTAACTTCAAAGTGCTTAAAATGGAATAAACAGTTTGGAGACTACATTGAAGGCAACAAGCAATGTATTTCTTGGTTGCAACAGTTTGTGATTCTGTTTCTCACATTCTCATCATTATGCGACGCTCTTGTATTGTGATCCGTCGGCTTCGTGTGTGCTTCGTCATTTGAAGGATGAAGTGAAAAAGAAATGAACCGCAGAATTAATTGAATATGTTATAATTAGCATAAATACAGTGATTTAATTTTCAAGCGCAATTATTACATAAACATTTGTTAAAATCAAAGTTGGCTCGGACACCACAGTAGAATTAGTTTGTTACATATTCAAGGTGTTTTCAAGGTGTGGTAAATATCTCTCAACATAAGTAAATAAGAAAACTTGTATTCCATAATTATTGTATTGATACATTAAAATATCATATTTAAATGAATACAATTTGGATGAATATTATTCTCATTTTTTAGTAAATCATTATTATAGATTTGAATGAAACTCTTCGCCAATACTGTTATTTTTAATAACTTTTTTAAATTAATTTGTATGATTATTCAATATTATAATTTCTTTATTATGAAATACAACATAACCTTATAGATAATAAAGAAGTGATCTTATACGGTTTTCCCAGATTGTATTATATTAAAGTGCGCATTTTTAATTATATGTACTTAATTATATGTATAGACAATTATTTAAAATTTACAAATATTTTATGATATTTTGAGATATTATAATTTCAATACTCTTTATAAAATGGCTCGCTTTACTGTAACATTACCATCATCTTATACTGATGTATATAGAATCTATAATATAGATGGCTCAGTATACTGCAGAAATCCGTATATAAGAGTTTCATTTATTAGTATTACTGGTTCCCCTCCAAAAAAGTGTGCTCCTAATCCTCTTATAAATGACGAACCTCACTTCTGAGTTATCTTTTTGTGTCATAATATTATAATATTGTTGAAAATAGCTAAAATAATCATAAATAAAAGCAATTTATGAGGGTAAGACTGGGTTAGTTTATATAGGGGTCCGAAAATCATTGGTCAACCCTCTTATAAATGGTGCCGGACCCTCTTATATGCGGATTTCTGTAGTAATCATCCCATCTTCATCTCATAAATTACAATCCACAAATCCACAATTACAATCCATGATATATTAATATTCTAATATTATTTAGAGGCCAAATATTTAAGTGATTTTTCTTCACTCATATGTAATTACTCCATCTCAAATTATCAATATTGAGATTTTCTGTATTATGATTACCACAATCAACTATATATTGGGACTAAAACAATCATATTAGTATCACATATGAAGGCAGTAAGTGATTATTAGCCGGTGAAAATACAAATATTCAAGAATTGTAACATTATTAAATATGTATTATTCAATCAATTTAAAGCACTTTGGTAAAATTATTTAAATGGAGAGTCAAGATAATATTGAAGATATGCGTAATTGCATTTGAAGTGAGTTTATAAAATGATCACATAACTTATGATACCTTATATATGCATATAATATAACATTGAATGTATTAAATTCTTTCTGTATGAGTTCACTTTTAACGGTGAATAACTGTATATTATAATTATATTAAGAATATTGATGATGAATATTGCAAGGTAATATATGATCTTTAAATTTCTGTTTAATATCAATTTTTCACTTAAAATAACTGTGAAATTATTCTGTCTGTTGTGTGTTCAAAAAGTAACAATTATTATCAATTACAATTATTATCAAAACCAAAATAAACGGTTCGTTCACTGTTCGGTTTCAAATGTGTTCATGTGTTGAAATAACTTTACAATTTTGTTCGAGAACTAAAAAATTAGCTCGTTTTAAAGTTAAATCAACTATATAGTTTTATTTTTAGTTAATTTTTATTTTTATTGAATGATAAAATGTGATTAGCGCGTTTATCTGAGATTCGTGGTCGAGTTGTAAATCACTTTCATCAAATTCGCTCTTTACAGCTCAATTAACGTTGGTTCCAATATTTATATTGTTGAAAACTGGTCAAAATATGGATGCTGCTAAATAGCACTTAAATCAGTTACTTTATTGCAGTATATAGAGAACTCGGTCAACTACAACAATTTGCACACTTGATCGGCGTAAACAATCGAATTTCTGGAAATATCCAAGTACTACAAATTATTCAAGGGAGCCAAAGCAGATATATCCGTTAACGAACACCCAATCAACTACAAATGCACCAACGAAGTCAAATACTACAACGGCATTATATCAATTTAACTATTGTAATCTAAATCAAGCTCCTCCAGATTCACCAAAAATCGCAACACCTCAATATTTTAAAGATAATTACTATTCAACACAAGATTAACTAACTGTTTTTAATTTTTTAATTCAGAAATATTGATATTTGGATTGCTAGATATGTCTAGTTCTATAAAATTTACGAGATTTCTTAAAGCATCCAAATTCTTAATTTCACAATCGCTAATTATCAAATAATTTAGTTACACCATATTAGAAAGCGGTTATGTGTCTATCCCAACGTTGCCTGTAAGATCTAAATAACTTAGATTGAATAATTAAGAGACTTCGGAAATTTGAGTTAAATTATTATATTGTAATGTTAGTTTTGTAAGCTAATTCATTTACTAAATTATTGACAAATTTAATTTTACATTACCAGATAAGTTTAAGTCATTTAAGTTAGTGAACTCATTTAAAAAATCAAAATTTTCAATCTATAAACAAGTAACATTTAATTTTTTAATTAGATTTGACTAGTTTTCAATTAAGTTTCTCTTAAATCCTATACAAAATGAAATATTAAGTTCCTGCAAGTTAAGTAGTTATTTGAATATATCTTTGTCTTAAAGATCTTATTTTGAAATGTTTAGATAAGTTAGCTGGCGTAAATATTGTAAAATTTGAATATTAACGACTTTTTCTAACTGAATATCAAGTTATTTGATGTTCACAAGAGTTGTTAGAACCGAAATATCAGTTACTAAGTTATGTTACAATTCTAATTTTGTTATTTATAACATAGACTTTAAGAAATGTACATCTTTGAACTTATTATCTGATAAATTCAGTTCTTTTAAGTAT
Organism: Hexamita inflata; assembly: GCA_963988835.1. Taxonomy (NCBI): domain Eukaryota; phylum Fornicata; order Diplomonadida; family Hexamitidae; genus Hexamita; species Hexamita inflata. Next base: position 139,922 of record CAXDID010001210.1, read on the forward strand.
TTGAACCTATTTATATATTTTATAGTACTCAATTAATTCTTAGAAACGTTTAGAATTTCTAGATTTTCTAATTAGAGTGAGTCTATATTAGTTAGACCACAATCTATAATATTCAGTTATTTTATATTTTCGTTAATCAACACAGGCTTTACGTTTTTACAATTAATTATCGTAAGTATTTAAATTTCTAATTTTGATATGAAAGCGATACTACCGAGTTTTTGACAATTTTTAATCTCCAAAGATCCATTTTTTATTCTATTGCGATATTTTTCTATAGTATCATATTCATTTTCATATACATTATTATTAGGATTCATTGCGTTTGGAGTGAAGATATTATAATTCAATATAATTTTTATGTCAAAATTTTATCACTCCACATCCTCTTAAATGACTTCTTCTTAACTTTTAAAATGGTAAAAGATTAATAGTATAGACGAGTTTGAATCACTTGGTCAGAGTAGTTCACAATAAATTTGGGTAGAAAATATAGCTTTGAACTAACTTAACTCGATTCCAAGCCTGTTAAATGTGACACATTTAACCATTAGAAATTGCGCTTTAACGAGTATTTAAGATATAAGTCAGATGGAGCAGCTGGTTGAGCTGGATCTGAGTTAAAATACAATAAAATACCACGTTTCCGAATTAGGTGCTTTGACAAAGTTGAAAATACTTAATGTATAGAGCAATGAAATTTTCAGGATTGACTTGATTGAGTGGTAGAAACTTGAGTAACTTTAATCTTTGAACATCTCAGACAACGAGATTCTATTTTGCGAACCTCTTAAAGATCTGGATATAAAGGAACTTAAATGTGACAGTAACAAACTAGTTGATCTCGAGTTCATAATTAAAATGAAAAATTACAAGTTCGATTGGATAATAAATTATTCAAGAGGCAATAATCCTAAGTTTGCAACATTGAAAGACTTTCAAGAGTACCTTGGATCTAATTTTAAGTAAGCTGCAAAAGAGCTAATGCATTCTAATAAATCTAAATAGGATTAAACAAATATCTTAATAGATTATATATAACAGTGCAATATCATCAAATTGTCAAATCTAGTAAATGGAAAATCATTAACCTTAGAAAACGAGAAGATCACCAACATATAATTTACTGATATTCTGAACATTAAGAAATTAATTGTAAATAACTGTTAGCGTCTATAATTCTTAAAGACTCCGGTTAATATAACAAGTTTAACCATTAATAACTGCCTTGATATTTACAACATTAATGGGATAGGATAAATGAAGTAGCTTACTTATCTGAATCTCAATTAAAACAGCATTTTACTAATAGAACCCGTATCATAATTGAATAATTTAACTTCTTTCTCGGCTAAGTCCAATTATATTCAGGATTCGTTCACTTTGAGCCCTAAACTCCAAAAAGGTGTGAAGGCCCAAAAAATTCCTTCAAACGACGTTTACCAGGAGTACCTCCGCTCCATAAACAGCGATATTTCCGTTCAGAAGCTTAAAGATGAATTGTATGACGGAAAGATGCATTCCAAATTCAAGAACAAAATATCCCAGAACAAAATATTCCAGAATAAACTAAATATAAAGTCAGATTCGGAACTTAACTCGCTCCAGTTTACGGACTCATTAAATATGCATGAACTTAAAATTGAATCGTGCAAAAACGCTTCATTCGCTAAACGAACCCCGACGAAAATTACAAAACTGGTTGTAATCGGAAAGTGCGATTTGGACGGAATCGAGAACATGAACCAAATAATATACCTAGACTTACAAAAGAACAACATCTACAAGATTTAAATGCTCGCCAATTTATAATAACTAAAAATACTCTTTGTTAACTAAAATAAGATTTCGGATATCTCAATTATTTAAAAATTGAATTAACTGAAATTTCTAGATTTAAGCAGAAACAGAATAGAGAGCATAAACGGTGTTGAGGACCTGAAGAACCTGGAGTAGTTGTACCTGAGCTAAAACTACATCAAAAATATCTAACCACTCACTAATTTGACCCAACTGGAATAATTAGACCTGCGCGATAACTAAATTTTAGATTATAATGCGTTAAAAGTACATCCAAACATAAGAAAATATAAACTTGACAAAATATAATGAAATTACAGTTATCAACTATTTTCTTTATTACTCATTATTATTCATTAGAATTGTATCAATTATATATAGTACTGCGAGCTCTCTTCTTACTAAAAATAAATAAACTTTTACTTTTATTCAAAAGCTTTGAAAATTCGTGCTTTGATACGGCTACATGATTTGATTAGTTGAGATTTCGGAAGAAAAAATGAGATTATGATATTTTCGTTCTATATAGGTATTCATGATCATAATATATGCTATATTGTAATCACAAATGAAAAAATTGCGCCCAAACCCGTCAGGTCCGTTCCTCCACCCCATATGAATAGAGAGTTCCAGTTTAACTCAGAAATGAGATAGAGACACACAAATTTGTATGGTCGTTAGTCTAATTGATTAAAAACTATCTATAGCCCACGAACGCAATATCACGAGTTTGAAATAATTGATAGTTGAATAATTACATTTAAAATGCTGGAGTATCGCAGGGCTCTTGGGGTATTTAATCTTATTGTATAACTATATTCATAATTTATATTACAGAAAAAGTTGTAGTCTGCTTAAAGAGAAAATAAACAAATAATATTATTTTACGCAATAACAAAGTGGTGTGGACAATACTTCACATAATAAATACTTACTATTAAATATAGATAAATAGCTATAAATATAGTTGGGTCAAATTAATAAAATTTTCAAAAGATTTGACCAAAGATTTCTGAAATTGATAATATTATAATATAATAACAACATATTTGTATAATATATTCACTCCAATAAGTTAACATCACAAACAATTACTCATCGCAAATGAAATTTATATCTTTGAAAATATAAGATTTGTGATATATAATATGCATTATTGTAAAAATATGAATATAAATATATTTGAAATAACAGATATATTTTTATTTATTCATATCATATAACTTATAAACATTTACAAATTATAGATTATCATTATCGCGGTACAAAAATATCTTAATATTTTATATAATATATTGAAAGTTCTTAAGATATTGTGTTAAACATATATTTCTTTGAAGTGGGTGTAAATTACAAATATTGTTATTAACATCAGAATATACTGGAATTATTTTTAATGCATTTTTATAATTTAAATTTACAAAAATATATGTTCATTCACACTGTTATCAGCAATAATTGATGAAATAATTGACATAAAAAATGCTCGCAAAAATGCAAATAACTTTGAAAATAATGCTGGAGTACAGCAATGGGCATAGCACTGGCATACCAATATCGGCTCTTAAACGTGGATTAAATGACAGAAACTTCTGTAGTTGAAAGTGCAAAATGCTACAGAATCACTAAATCTAGGCACGAATTGCTTTGAATCTGTATTTAAAAAATGTAGTGTAAACGACTTAGCTTAGTTTTAGTTAATTATTAAATTAATTAGTTAATTTTAGTTAGAAATTTAGAAATCTTAAAAATAAATATGTATATATTTCAATATTTCAGTGATTAAATCATGAATTTATCAATTATATGTAGTTAAACTAACATTACTTACACTACTTTTATTTTCAAAATTAACAGTGCAAAAAATAGTGTTTAAATAGAGATTAATATATCACTCCCTAATTAGTTAAATAATGATCAATCCACTTTGGCTTAGTGTATAAAACTTAGACTTCCTCGCTATGGTAGATAGTTTATAAAATATAATTGATACTCCAACTGACTATAAAGTGTACATGAAAGTACCATATGCAAATCCTATGATAATATTCGCATTTCTTCCCTTAATAGGGACTATTCTAGGTTGTCTTGTATGCATTTTTGTTTGCTCAGGCGTGTGTTGCTGCAGTGCTGCCTCTAGATATAGAAACAAAAATAAGAAATTGCAAAAAGAATCTCACTAAATATTAATTAAATATGGTATTGATGCCAAAGGTGCTCTTCCATCAAATATTGTTGCAGATTCCACTTAAATATCTTCAGAAGAGCGAGCTATAATCATATACAAAATAGAAAAACAAAAGCCAGATCTTGAAAAGGTTAATAAAAAAGCAAAATGTGCTAAATGGTGCTGGTGGGCCTGGTTATTAGCAGCTATTCTTTATATTTTGTCGATAATCTTCGTAATATGCGGTATTTCATTTTTTGGAGGAATGCCTAAATCTTTTATTGGAGTAGCTAATTAATAAGTAAAAGTTGTAACGGATTTGCTTGAGAGCATGGCTGATGTAGGTGATAATGCTCTAAAAGCTGTCTATGGAACTAATGAAAAAGTATTTACAGAACTTATCAAAAATGAAAGCTCATTCAATACTACGCTGGCTTCCTTTAGAACAAATGCTAAGTTAATGCACAGTCTTAACGATTTAAAAAGTAATTTAACACTATTAGATTAAAAGCTAACTCAGTGGATAGCTAGCATACTATTTTTCCCACCCTCTTCTAGTTCATTTTCATATGCGGCTACAGGTCAAGCTGCTATTAATAGATTACTTGATGGGTTTGGTAATATGAAAACATTAATGGATTCTTTAAATAGCAGTGTATCATTCATTAAAACATTAGGTCCTAATGTTCCTAGTTCTCTGACGTCTAATTTTAACAGTATTCCATAAATACCTGATATTTCTGTTTCTGGAGATCCCAAATTAATTTTAGATGATCTGATGAAGGGTAGGTCTTTGACGAAATGGAAATTTGCTGACACGATTTCTAAAAAGTTTATACCAGCCTCAATGAAAGCTTTTGTTGATATATTAATTCCAAGGGATGCTGACGGAAACTTGAAAACCAGTTCTTAAACGCTGTTCAGTGCAGCCGGAACCAGCTCCAATAATATATTGGACGTAGTGTAGGATCCCATAACAGGACTTGTAGATAAAATAGCCGATTTACTTCAAAAAGTTTACGATTCTGATTATCTCTTATCTCTACTTGCTCTAAAGACCATTTCTTTTTCAGAACTATCTGACTAACTAGGTACTCCAAAATCGGCTACTTGTTCATATCTTTGGTGCGGTTTGGTTAACATCACCAATATTACTGAAAATTTTGGAACCATTCCAATATTAAGTTTGTTCAAAACAGATTCACTAGAAGAACTTCTCCAGAAACCCGTTCCAATAGTGTATTCAATGTGCTTGATAATACCTTTCTTGATTCTTATATCAACCGCTCTGTGCATGGGATATAAAAAGACATGCTGTTCAACATGCTCGATATGTTGCTGCCCATTTTGCAATTGCGTTATCGCAATACTAGGAATACTCTTGATGTTGTTTAGTTTATTTTCTTCTGGTATTTTAACACCACTCACAAATACTCTCAGATCAGATGCAACCAACTTATTCGATGCGGGAATAAAAATAGGTTAGAATTTAAAATTGATAAAGCACGCAGTTAAGTACGATTTACCTAATGTGCCCATGTTAAATATGGTCCCATCTACATTAACCATTGATATTGGACCCATGAAAGATATATTATCATCTGTTAATATTAACATTACAGTTAAAGAATTAATTCCTCCGCTTCCAGAAACACCTGCAACTGGTGTAATTGGTTAACTACTTGAATTAATTGGTGTAAATTCATTTGGTCAGCTATTTAATAAGATATCAACATGGGCTACTGCCTAACTTAACACTATCAATCTTAATATTAGTTTAGCTAATAGCGATCTTAATAAGTTGTTTAGTAAGGACTAAGAAGGTATTTTGAACTTAATTAAAATAGGTAATAACACATTGTAATAATTTATAAATAATACCATTGATTAAGCTCTTAAAATAATATTAGATGATCATTTCAGTATAATTAAACTAATTTTTGATGTGCCTTCAATGAGTGGGAAAATTAATGGGTATAATTAAGTGGATATGAAATCAAAAATTAAAGAGATATCTGGGTTCAATCTCGACGATATTTCGGATGTATCTACAACCTCAAATTTTTCAAATAAATTATAGGAGGCATTTTGCAAGGCATCAATGATTCCAGATGGTACAAGAAGTAGTATTGCAGTGGTAAGCGGCTTATTCAAATAACTATCTGATAATTATGAACCTGCTTGTTCTGCAGCAATAAATGGCAATGCTTTTACTAAACCTACACCGCCTGCATCTTCTTCTACGTAAGTAGGCACTACTATTGCAATTGAGATATATGAAGCAATATTTGTAAATTTGTGGGTTGAATTCTTAGCTGATTAAGGTGAACTCTTGTCAAAATTACCTAATACATTAACTACTGCAGCTGACGTAAGCGCTGCAACAACTTAATACATAGAGAATGCCATATTTGGATCTTCTGGAGATATTCCACAAGATTCAATAGTTTCTTTCATAAATAACATTGCGACAGCAACATTCTCTTCAAAAACAATTAACGACTATGCTACAAGATACGCTACATGTCCGGATGATAACTAAGTTACTAATTCTAATGCTGTTACTAAAAATGATGCGCCTTTCACCAATTTGATTAATGTTCCAGCAGAATTTATAGTAAATATGGTTTAGCGCAAGGTGATATCGCACTCAGTGACGAGGCCTGTAACAAATCCAACTTTAGCAGCAGATATAGCTGATTTTAACCTGTACAAGGGCTTGGGTGTATTATTTTAGGTTCATTGTCAGTATGTGAATTAGCTTATCACTGCTGCTAAGTCTCTTGAGACAACCCCCAGTTCAGTTCCTTTGAACACCGCCGTAACGCACGCGGCTACGTTTACTGACGCCATAATCAAGATAAGGGTGCTTAAGAAGAGTTTAATAGATTTGAATGGGTAAATTGGAACGAAGGCCTTGGACGCCTCTGCTTCCGCTTCTACGTGCACTGCAACTCCAGTTGCTCCTGGTCCCAATCTTGATTCCTTCCTAACTAAATTTGTTGACGATGTGATCATCGTTGTGAAGAGCATTTTCTTGAATATAGTTGAGACTGTAACAGACGGGAGTAAATTCGGGTTACTATTCGAGGTGTTCGCGGACGTGAAGATCTTCGAAAAAATATAGGATTTCGTGATGAACATTATTGACAAGGTCCTGCACCTCCTTTGCAGTTCCGCCTCACCTTTGAACTCCTCCATTCTCGGGATGGCCCCGTAACTAGTTGCTGATGCTGCCCAAGCCACCCTGGGCTGGTTCGATGCGTTCTCCTTCGCCTGTTACCTCTCGTTCTTGTTCCTGTTCTTCGGGCCAATGTGCATGGCGTTCAGTTACAACTACAACCGGATTTACAGCTACGAACTGAAAATGAGCAAGAAATACGGGTTCAAATTCGAGTTCGGGAAAGAGGTTGGTAACAAGAGGGGGAAGAAGAGCTAAAATCAGATTATTGTCGCGAATAACGATTCGCTGTTCGAGCTCGCGAAGAAGCAACCGCCATAATTTAATAATTCATAATATATATGAGTGAAATCAGCTTTAATGTTTGAATATTTTTGTTATTGAAAATGAAAAATAATAAGTTTTACAGTAATAATTTACTGAAATAATCTAGGAGAAATTAGTTGAATGATTACATGAAAATATTTATGTTCTTCTCACTGGTCTATCATCTACTCTAAGAGCGTTTACTGCTTCACCCACAACATTTTTTGCCTGTGTTGAATTTCAACTTCCACGTTTTCTAGATGCTCCACAAACTTCTAGAGTTGATATAAGTAGTGCATATCACATGTGATATTCTATTTTAACTATCCATAAGTGTCTTCATATAGCGTGCTATTATATACAGGATTCATTGTTGTAAAAAGCTCAGTATCACTATCTTGATCAAGGTAGATGTCTTTACTAACTATACTTTCCAATTAGATTGAGCTTAGTTCTTGTAAATCAAATGATGAACTACATTAAAACATCAATATTTAGAAGTGGTAACAAACACTATAATATACTTAGTGTGATATAATTAATATGTATTATGATAGCACATCAATCAAGTGAAATATGATTGAATATGATTGACATTGATATTTAACTTAATACATTGATTTATTTTTATTATTCTATTGATTACTGAAAGAATATGTTTCTATGTGTTTATTGACGGATTCATTTTTAGATCTATTTATACATTATTTTTAGTATTACAGTTATTGTGTTGTTATTTTTAATTATGTGTTTAATAATGTACGATGTAATTTAAGATGTATTTATGTCCCAACTCATGTTTGTCTAAAGTACATTTATATATATTTATTAAAAATATATTAAAACTAACAAATAGTCACAAAAATCATCTCCATAACTTATTAAAATCATCAAAATAAAGATAGATGGAATGATTGAATTGAGAAACATTGTGATGCGGTTATTTTTTAATATCAAGTTTAACTACGTTGGTCATACTCTCGAATATCTGATGCTCTCAAAAGGTTTTGGATCGAGCTAATTTAACATTTATAATATAAATATTACATTTATAATTATTACATTTATAATATAAATATTACAGAAAGAATGAAGAAATGTGATCATATCTTATCGCCTCTGTGGTTGGTTTTATTGCAGGAGCTGCAAACGTTAGCGGCTCTCATTTTACCACCAGCACCGTTGTTGCAGGAAGCACAGAATGGGGCGTCACAGTATTTGCACTTGAAAGTCATGTTGGCAGTAGAACATCCGAACTTGCACATAGATTGTGAAGTGGAAGAACATAATTGTTATTTCCGAATTTTAATATCTATGCAATATTTCAGAAATCCTTTTGTATCCAGATAACGTATCCAATTTATAAATGAGTTTCACAAATTAAAATAATTATCCAATATTTTGTTAAATGTTATTACAATAGGCTACTAATTTTAAATCACTAGAACATTTTACATATAAGCGCACATTTCGTATCCTACATTATCTTAAAGAACGAGTATTTAATTGTAATACACAGCCAATTTCCTTATAATCTTAATTATATTACACGATATAATATCGTCGATATTATCAATAATTTTTAATAAATAATAAATGAATCAAATTAGGAATAAAAGGATATAAAATAACTAGTATTTGCTTATGTCCATTACTTAATATTAACATTTAATATAAATTATAGTAATAAATCTAAACAAATGTATCTGAATTAATACATCACACGTAAATTACTTTATGTATAATTGAAAACGTTTTCATCATGTAAAGAATGGAATCATAAAGCGCATAAGCACAGACATTTTCAACCACACAGTTACAATTTTCCATACACCATAGAAGAATAAATTATCATATGGAAACCTTATCATTTTGAGTTAATAAAAAGCTCAAGATCTTAGATTACTGTACTTGTTTAAATATTTTGAGATTTCTCACGTAAAGACCTAACCTAATCTCATATAAGTATAAATTACATAATTTTACCTGATGATTGGTATATTAGGGATTGGATATTAGGGTAGAAAATAAGTGCGAGAATAAACAAATTGCTTGCAATCATCATGATAGCGCTTTAACATGAAGAATTAACACGATAACTTTTTAAAAATATTAGAGTTTACACTTATTTTATAGACCCAAGTTGATCACGTATTGACTCTTGAGATAAAATATACCTATATCTCACATATATACTTTAGAAATTGAAAGCTTATACGCGATTTTGCTTGGCTCTATACGTGGGTGTATTCGAGAGTCTTTTCGTGAGATTTTACCGTACTGATGATAAGGTTACAGTTAAGTGAGTCATTTTATTTGTATCTAACTAGGCTAATGTTTAAACCATTAATTTAAACCATTTACCGTCGACAACACAAGCATATCCATGAGTCCATTAGTGAGATGTTACCGTAACGATTTCAAGCCAATCAATATACTAATACTTATGCTAGAACTGAGTATACAATAGTTACAATAGTTATCTTGATATTTCATTTCAAACAATATACTATGAAGATACTAGATATACTCTTGTTTTAACATTACATTAAACCCATTGTGTATTCACAATTTTCGTTACTGTATGATTTCATAATTATGTGTCTATATTTCACCTCACACATATTGTTGATGAACCAAATGAAACAGAAATCAGAACACCAATCTGGGCAAGATGAATATAATTCACGCATGACTCTAAAGTATAAGAATAAAATATAAAACGGAGAGCTTAAAATTAAGAGAAGTCTAAAGCTAACGAATCTAGAATTCTTATAAAAGTTCTAGATGCACGGGTTAGAACTTTTCAGGTGTGAAAATATTATTCCAAAGTTAACAAGCAGCGTCATAAAAGAGTTGATTATTTATGCTTCTAATCTTAAAAATCTTGATGAATTCTAGCTTGAAAATTTAGAAGTTCTTGATGTATCAGGAACTTATGCCATAGGAAATTGTAGCTTTGAAAAATTCAAACAATTGAAACAACTTGATATCTCATAAACAAATCGTACTGACATTTCCAATATTTTGTTACCACAGCTTAGAACGCTTATCCTAAGACATAGTAAAATAAATGATTTATCATCACTTTCCAACTTACTAAACCTGGAGGAACTAGATTTATCAGGTAACAAAGGCATGGAACCGTAAAAATGGATTCGTCCTTTATAGTATTTGAAAAAGTTGAGAATACTAAAGTTATCATACTGTGCGATTTAAAATGTCAAAGAATTGGTACTGCTAACTAATTTAGTTGAACTAGATGTATCTGGTAATGAAAATATTGATTTATCATCACTCTAGAATTTAGTTAGTCTTTAAAAGTTGAACATATAGAGAACAAAACTAATAATATTGCTGTTCTACAACCTTTAAATAAATTAGAAGAGCTATATATTTCATTTAACGAAATAGCTGATATAAACGTTTTTATAAATTTCGGAAATCTTAAAAAAGTAATTATATCTAATACTAAGGTAAAAAATATAGAAATTTTACTTCAGCTCGAACATTTAAAGGAAATGGATCTATCCAGAAATCCAGAAATCGACTTTCAACAACTTTAATAATTAGGTCAACTTCAAAGATTAACATTGTGCGGCAACATATTAAAAAATATTTCCTTTTTAAGTGGTCTTATTAACTTAGAACTTCTTAACTTATCAGATAATAGAAATCTGGATATATCCCCTCTTTAATAGTTTGTAAATCTCACTGATTTTAATATTACAGACTGTAATATCAGCGATATTTCTCCTTTGAGAACATTGGTGAACTTGGAAGTGCTTAACATCTCTTCAAATAAAATAAATGATATTCATCACTTATAAAATCTTGAAAAATTAACAACTTTAAATATAAGCTATAATTGTATCAAAGATATTTCCATTCTAAAATAGTTAAAATGCTTGAAAACATTAGATTTGTGTGAAAATTAGGGAGTTGACATTACACCACTCTAGTATTTAACATAACTTACTTTCCTTGAGGCAGCTGACTGTGAAATTTACGAAATATCAGCGTTGAGACCATTGGTAAACTTAGAACATTTAAATATATCTGGAAATAATATATATTACTTTTATCCGATTAGAGATTAAGACGTTGACGTAAGTGTAATATGTAATTTTATAGTCGAATCTTCAGACTTCTTCACGTTCTTTGATGTAAAAAATATATCAGATTTCATCGATAAATAACCTAACAATTAATAAATAGTACTAGCTGAAAAAATGAAGACGGTAGACTTGACCACATAGTGTATTCGAGATACTAACTCAAGACGAAAGAATTTCTTATCATAGAAATATATTGTTAAAGATAAATTAATTTCTTTATAAGTGAAGTAACACGAAATATTGCAATCATTAACTAATAAAGCAGTATTGTTATTTTCATTGTTGAAGGAAGAATATTATCAGTGATCATATACATCATATTTTAATATTAATTAAGTTAATCAAAACAATATCATTTTATATTATAAATATAAAGATATAATATATAAATTATATATTATTATGCCCACTTCTAAACTTAGAATTGTGATGTCACGTATTGATTAATTTTCACTTTTCCAGTTCCAAAAAACATCACCAAGCAATGCCAATACATATATTGTCCACAAAGAAGAAAATCTGTCAGACCCTCCCAGACCAAAATAATCCCCAAAGCGAAAGGCAATGACAAGAAAATTTAGTCTCTCAAAGAAAAGATCGCCAAATTGTAAAGAGAATTGTAAAGTTAATTTGATACAATGCAATGATGCTTAAATTCAAAGAAACCCAAAAGAAGCATGACGACAAGAAGATCACTTAAAAGACGATTTATAGGAGTCAAGAGAAACAACTCTAGAAAATAATGATAATCACTTATAACTACTAAACAAGTATCACTACACTTCTAAAATCTGTTCACATATTAAGAAAATAGTGTTTATATTGTAAGTAAGTTTCTTCAACACTTAATTACCCGTTCACATGACGCCCCTTTTTCTGATAACTGGGTTGTACTTGTCCATAATTCGGAGGTCTTCTTCGTGTTTCCTCATTTTGCTCTCGAATTCTTAATTTCGTTTTAGTTCCGCGTTCGTTTACTTGAACTAGTTCTGAATCGCGTAGTGAACGATTTGATTAAAATTTTGGTGCTTGAGCTTATTCACGTTCAATGTTGTGAGTGTGTTCAATGTTAGTGTGGGTATCATTTTCATGCTAATAGTGTTTTGGAGTGGGGCGGGATCCAGGGGCAAATCCGGATCTGAGTTTGAAACAAGAGAGTCCATTTGAATGGGAGAAAGTTAACGCTCGGTCTGGATTTGCTCATCGCGCTGGAAGAAGGAGAGGGTGAAATCGGAGCCGAACGCTTGATTTTTGAAGCGCTGGTCGAACTTCTCGGAGATCACGTCTATCTCGGGCTTCTGATACAAGTTGGAAAAATACATCTGCTCAGAGACAGCGTTTATGGGCACGTTCTCCAAACTAACGATTTGAGACTGATTATAACGATACTACTCAGCGGCCAACTTGTTCATAATCACCTCAGAACGCGCCATCGCACGGTTAGTTCGCTTCTCAAAAGGCGGAGTATAATACTTACTCATTGTGGAGCGAAGATTTATTATAAATCACATATATTGTGCTGCATTATAATATTTATAAATAGAAGCATGTATAAATAGATTAAAATACACATACAACTAACTGAATCCTGCATTATGACATTTATAAGAGTAAGGAGAAAACTCGACTAAGAAAACACACGTCGCGCAATCACAATATGATATTGACAATACAAAGCTTAAGATCCTTTACTACTTGATATTTACTATTTGTTTAATGGATTTTGATTTAATTTGATTAAAATTGTAGGTTATATCATAATAATATAAATTGCGTATATTCGATAATATTTCACTTCCAATGGAACATATAAATTGGATCTACGCCTTGGCCAAGAAAATAGAATCCTACAGCCAGTCACCGGAGTACCTGTCTCAGACGAAGCCCGCCGACTTCACACAGTTCTGCTGCAGCGCGCTCAACCTGTGCTGGCCGTTCGGACAGTGCCACAAAATCATGTTCAAAAACGGGCTCCCTCAAATACAATAGTCCAACAACAAGGTGAAGGCGAAGAAGGTGTACCCGGGGTTTATATTCGCGATTTCGATGAACGAAAAGGGAGAGTTCGTAAAACTGGACATCGCTGGAGCTCAGGAGTATCATATATCGGACACACTTAAAAATAATGATATTTGTAAAGTTGCAATGGGAAACTATGATTTAAATGCAGCAATTGGAGAATACTAACGAATCGTGTCGAATGTTGGTAAATAATATGGTAATAATGAATGCAATACAGTCAAAAGTTATTAAGACGCTGTTTTAGTGCCTTTATTACTTTTAAATGATTAAAAGAAAATATGGGAAGAAAATTTTAGCATATTATCAAAATGCAAAGAAAAGTATCAAGGCTTACAAATATTAAAACAGATACAAAAACATTGAATATATAATAATCAAGATATTCAATGACATGAAAATGTGTCTATTACAATTAGCAACACAAACTACTATGCATCAAATATTTTTTTAAGGTAAAATCGAAAAATATTTGGAGCAATCGGATTTTAATCTTTAAATCTTGTTAGAATAACCTCACATTTAAATTTTAGAAAGAATATCTAGAATTCATTAACAAATATAGATATTTAATTCAGATTTTGTAAAGTCGTTCAATTTCAATAATAAGCTTTCAGCTAAAAACAAACAAATCGAAAAAATGACTGATAAAATTGGATTGTAGAAAGAAATATTAACTGAAAAACTTGAATCAGTTTAAAAACTGATTAGTAGCATGAATAATAAATTTGAAAGTAATAAAGAAACTATTATGTTGTTAATTTAAAAAGAAAGTAAGACAAAAAAGGTAAACTAATTGCGTTCTAAAAATAAAGTAAACAATAGCCCAACTTTAAACTATACCCCTGAAACAAAAACAAATAATAAAAATGTTTTAATTTAAGTACTGCCAAACAATAGCACCGTTAAATAATAAGTTTAAAATAACGTCAGCAAAGTATTTATTTCATGTGATAATGACAGTACTAAAAAAGTTTAATATGTACCTAAAACAAGAAGGAACGCACCTTAAAACACTATTTAACCAAATAACAGAAATATGTTAAAGTAACCAAATGTTTTATCTAACTTTAGTTATAAAAAATGATAGTAAATTCATTGGAAACATGATATGTGTTAATCTGTAATCCTTGCAAAGTTATTGTACACTTCTGACAATTCATTTACGGATTTTTGAGTTTCTGACAAGAAAATTTTGTTCTAAGTCATATCTAAGATAGCAATATACGATTATTCCTTTACAACTGGAGTGCTACATATTTATTTGACATCCAATTCAAATTCTACTCCACAGCATTCATAAAGTGAGCCACTGTCACTGTGATCTTTATATTTGAGGAGCATAAAGTAGTGATTTTTGTCGCTTTCTCCCATAGCAGCGAGTTGTGTATCATTTTAAACGAAGATGAGCATTAAGAGGAGGTGTGAAAAGACTATATAGTTATATATATTTTATTAATTTACAATTATTTATTTTAACGCAGCAAAAATGCAATCGTGTTTGGAGTTGGCGTGCCGTCGTTTGAATATCTATGAGGATGAGTTGTATGATCATTCGTCTGAGTTATTAATACAGCGTGCCACTCGTTTGCAGCGTGCTGTGAATCTGGAAATGCAGAAAATTCAGCAATTTGGTTTGACTGAGTGCGAATAATTGGTGTTTCCGGATTTGTCATCAACTCAGCGTTACAAGAATCAGGTGCAGGCGAAGTCTTTAATAGAGGACGTGGTGCGAACGAAGCAGCTTCAGGACCGGATTGACCGCCGTGATGCGTACAGGGCCGCGCACCCGTAGATTCTTCCCCGTCCGGTCGTGGTGTCCGAGTTCAGGCGCAAGCAAGCCGTTTCCACTCCAGTGTAAGAAAATGCTAATTAGTTCGAAAATGTTGATATTTAGTTTAATTATCAGCCGAATCAGCCTTTAAAATAGAATAGAGATCCGTTATACGTAACTTAGTTCTAAAATCAACTGAATGGGATTATAAAATCAATTGATAGAGATTTGCAAAAGGACAAAACGCAGCATTTGAAAGTTACCTACAGAACCAGAACGTGGAGTGACAAGCGGAACACCGTTTAAACTCAATAAACCGAATAAACGGAATAGACGCAATAAACGATTATTCTGTTCACAAAGCAATCGGAATCGAATCTGAATAAATCAAATATAAACAAACAAAATCAAATTATGAACAACTCACTCAACAACTTAACGAGACAAACGAAAACGAGACTCAACCGCGAAATTGAAGAAAAGAGGAGAAACAACGTAAAGAAACTTCAACAAAATTATAAATAAAAGAATAAAAGTGAAATCATCGCCGAACAAAGCTATTAATGCGCGAAATAAAGAGCTCAAAGCTGCAAACTGGAGAAAAGAATTACAGAAATACCTGGACAGATAAACAACTCACCCGTGAATACAGGACTAATTTCCAAAAATAAATGAATGAATGAGTAAAGTGAATAATACATCGAATACTTATAATGAGGTGATTTGGAGTTTACAGATGAAATCTTAAATGAGAGTAATTTACACTAATTTATATATTCTATTTTAGGCGATTGAAGATGCTGCTAAATAAATAATTTAACGCAATTTCCTCCTCTATATTTAAATAATGAAATAACTATACAAAGAAATTAATAGAATGCTTGAAGAAAGCGAAGAATCGAGCGCAAGCTATCATATTCCAATATCATTCAATTAAGTCACCAAAGTCAACAATAAAAGCAAATAATATAACAAGACACAAACTGAATAAGTTATTGAAATTAATAAAGATATTTTGAACAAAAATAAAAAGAAATTACTAGACGATTATGTAGATATTTAAATATCTCGCAGCTTATTTGATATTTCGCGATCTAGAAGCAGTACGTAATGCAGCGTTACAAATGCACTACCTAATCTTGAAATTCGAAACAGCTAGATTCACCGAGTAAGCTAAGTATAATAGGCAAAACGATCACCGCGTAAATCGTTTGCAACTCCTCAATAATCGAAGGGTAACTTGATTCCACATATTACAACAACTATATATGAATGATTAGATTTTATGGGTAGAATGAGTAGATTTTGATAGTAAAATTTAAAAATCCCAAAGAAAATACGCTGTTTGCGTTGTAAATACGCTGTTTACGATGTGGTGCATTCATGTATCTTCTTTCTTTTTCATTCTTGAATGCGTATAAGAATGTATCGTATAAGGATACAATTTGCTAAATTATATCGCAGTATCTTCATTTCGTATTCGATACGTTTGATTATAAAATTTGAAGTGTTGATATAGGCATTTAAAACTTAACTATAATTGTTAGTATATTTTAATATAAATTTTATAACAAAATTTTTTGACTTAAACGGTTTAAGTCAAAAAATTGTTCGTGTAACTTCTTGAACAATGAATTTTATAAAATATACTTATTCGTGAAAACACGTGTTTTGTTATTTACAAACTAATTTAACTAGGATCATCATTCCAATATTGCTATAACCTACTGGTAAACATTATCTATAAAATATACTTACTTATAATAAAAAATTTATAACTTTGAATTTAAACTAAATCACAATCCATTTTAATAATATTACAAATATGTTATAACATTCATTTATTTTAAATTGAATATTACAATTTATACCACATCATATGAAGTAACTATACAAAGAAATTAATAAACTCCTTAATGAAATGAATGAATTTAGCAATGAAATACCGGTATCCTACAATTAAGCGCACAATAAAGTTATTGTTAAACAATAATATAGCCCAAACCAAACTGAATAAGTATTATTAATTAATAAAGACATTCTTGACAAGGACAAAAAGAAATAACATGATAACTACGTCGATTTATAGATATCTCGTAGTTTAGTTGATATAACTCGATCTAGAAGTAGTACTTAAAGCAGTGTTGCCAATGCTCTTCCAAACGTTGAAATACGACAAAGTCATTTGCGCTAAATTAGTTAACCGTAAATAGCTAAACGCCATATGCATAAATCTGGAACGAAATTAGTTTAAAGTTTATCTAATTCCGCCCGTACGAGTATTTATGAATAATGAGTTGTAGTGTTCAATTTGTAATCTATTTAGTCATATTTTACAAGTATTCAGTTTTAATAAATATTATTATCATTTTTAATATTTAATATGAAAAATTAATAACTTCATTTCACCCAGCTTACGTCATCATTTTCAAAGTATTCTGCGCAGAGTGCGTCGAAGGCGCTTTGCCCTCCAGCTTCGTATTTAACGAATATTTCTCGGGCTTGGTCTTTGAGTTTCTTTTTGTCTTTTGTTTGTGTTTACATTTTACTTTTTGTCAATAGTAATTTGAATAGTTGCGATTAATATTCAACTATTTGGTCTTTAACCAGATAACTGTCTATTTGCATTTAAATTAATAATAGCAAAACGGCTCCGTTTTCATTCCGCTCCATTACCTTTCTGTTCCTCAAAAGCAAGATTGTTTAAATCACCGAATTAACGAACTAACGCTTCAAATCTACGTTCATATTTAAAACGGAGGATTTCACAAGTGGGATTAAGTGCGTTTTGTACTCAGATGGTTTTAAGGACTTCAACGTTTAAACGAAATTATTGTAAATTTGGTCAAATTGTTGAGAATTTGCGGTCAAATAACTGCAAAGAGAACACTTGCATGTGAAATTGAAATTTTACTGCAAAATAGAGGGATGAGAGGATAACGGGAATGTAACTGGTTTGTAGCAAATGAAGATCTAATCTCCGGATTTTATATTTTCGCGCGCGGTAACCACACCAACATCACCATAACAACGCAAAGTTACATTAGCAGCACAACTGTGATTAACTGCACTGATTTTTAAAAATAAGTGGTCCAACAGATCAATGGTGTTGCCCAATCTATCCGGCTCGCCATAACCGTTGTACTTAGTCAACTAACTCAAATCTTACTCAGAGACTTCAGCGGAAATGGGCTCTGGAACATATAACTACTTTAAAAGTTCAACGTGTTGCTAGTATTAGGGTATTTTCTTTTTAATTTCGTACATTTACTTCATAACGGCCTCACCAGCAACAAGAAACGCCTTTTCCACAATCACACACGTTCCAGCTTTTATGTATTCAGTCGCACGAACGCCCTTACCCATTTCAACAGTATCATATACCTCTATTTAACTTGAAAAGTAATTATTTGTATCAACAAAGTACTTTTTCTTAGCATCCTTAATTATTTGACCTATATTCACAGATTATATGTCACTTGAATACAAAAATCCGAAAACCCTTTCGAATTTAGATATTTCATTCTAATTTTCTAGTAATTTAGTGCTATTTTCAACCAAATTCTAAAGATGAGCTGTTACTTGCGTTACGTGAAGCTTTGTTTGATTTTCTTCAGAGTTCATTTAAAGTGAAATATTTATTATATTGTATAAATTTAAAAAATACGTAAACGAATCATTCATAACCACTTCATTTAACTATAATTGATTACAAACACTAAAACTAGCATATATTGTTAAATAATATGAAAATTTTAATACTTATCAATTTAGTTATTAATGTGCATTCATTTTCGTTAAAAACTCGAATTGAATAACTATTTACTTAAATTAGATAATTTTTGAGACTATTATTGAAGAATGCATTTAGATTCATTGCATCGGCTTTTAGGAGTGTATTTTATCTTTTTAGCGCTCTCGTTCTCACATGATTAAAATATTTTGCTTGGATTTTGCTTTTTAATAGCAATACGAGTTGTTTTTATCATATTTTTCGAACGGATATTGTTAACTTTTTGTTTTAGCGCTTCTTAAGCCATCTTTATATTATATTAAATTGATTCCTTATTTATTTCATATTTTGAATTTAATTCTTAACTTAATTTGTTTAAAACTAACATTTTTTCTTCAATCCCAGGTTTCAGCTATTACATTTTTTCAGAAAGTGTTTACAATTTGGTGTATTTATTTGTAATAAATGAATTGAAATTGAACGCTTTTTGTTTATTTGTATTAAAGACAATAATTTGTTGATGTATTCGTGATATGCGTTCTAATATCTAAATATGAGGTAGTTCTAGTAATGAATCTAAATTAAAATCAGGGCGATCTAAGTATTATTCAACTTATTTTTAAAACAGGATTTAGTGCATGAGTGATTGTTTTGATAGCTCTACCAAGCATTTTTTCATGTCAGCAAACATTTGCAAGACCACATATTCATTTTGCGATTACTTTATTATTTCAAGTCCTTGATATTTTTCTTTGCATTTTGATAATATGTATGAATTCTCTTCCCATATTTACTTTTGATCTTTGAGAAGTAACAAAGGCACTAAAACCGCATCTTAGTAGCTGTAAACTGTCGAGCATTCTCCAATCTAGTATCTTTTACCAATATTGTGCTTGAGTCGTAAATATTCTTGTATAGCTTACGTTTCGTCATATACTCCCATTGCATTCTTACAAACGTCCTTTAACGTAAAAATATCAACCAGAACGTTGTACTCCTGAGCTCCAGCGATGTCCAGTTTTACGAACTCTCCCTTTTCGTTCATCGAGATCGCGAATATAAACCCCGGGTACACCTTCTTGGCCTTCACCTTGTTGTTCGGCTGCTGAATTTGAGGAAGACCGTTTTTGAACACAATTTTGTGGCACTGTCCGAACGGCCAGCACAGGTTGAGCGCGCTGCAGCAGAACTGGGTGAAGTCTGCGGGCTTCGTCTGAGACAGGTACTCCGGGGACTAGCTGTAGGATTCTATTTTCTTGGCCAATGCGTAGATCCAATTTATATGTTCCATTGGAAGTGAAATTATAAAACGTTTAAATAGGTATATGATTATTGTTTTAGCGTTATATTTCAGGTGTTTGTTTGAATTTGTTTAAATCAATTGTTAATTTGAAATATATAAATATATAAATAAATATGCAAAATTAGGCGAAGTTGGATCAATTCTGGGTTATTTAATAAAGATGAATTACAATTATTGATTATAATTTCACTTCAAAATGAGTGATAACGAAACTATAAGTAATCAATCAATATATGAACTATTATTGAAGGATAATGCTCAATGTAATAGTAAAGAAGACAATATCAGTAAATACGGCTTGATAAATGAAAAGTATGCCGAATTGAATGATTTTAACAGGTAATCTGAGATCTTGAAGCAGCAATTTTTGCGCGATATGCTCAGAATCCAGACCAGTTTTTCGAAAACTCTATCTTCCATAGAGATTTTAACGCAAGTGTCCATGTAATTGTAAAAGCTCTATTCCTTTGACGCTCAAATCACTTCCTTGCTTCCAATTCTGCTTGAACACTAAAATACTTTCTCTCACATATGGCCCTCCGCTCAGTAATTTTCTATAAATTATTCAACCAACCATTTCGATCTACAACCATTCTCATATATTGATATTCGCCCAGGCCCCTTCGTTTTGTCTCTGAATAAGAATAATTATCTTTAACTATCTTTTTTGTGCTCGAATTCACTCCAGTTTCCAACGGAGGAAAACTTCCAATTTCAGTTTTTGGCGTTAAAAAGTTCAAAAAAATCTGAGGAAGAAATTGAAAATCTGAGGCGGAATTTTCTCGAGGGAACGTCCGAACTGGTTATCCGCCCGTTCTTAACTGTTAACGACGTTGTTTAGGAGTGGAAGGAATATGTATAGAATTGTGGAGCGGAGGGAGTGGAAGTAATTAGGGTGGTGGGGGAGGAGTTTAGCGGGGTTAAGATGTATGGGGAGTTGAAGGGGATGTGCGAGAGATTGGGGGAGATAGGATTTGAGATTTAAGTGGGGGAAGTGGAATTTGGGGATAGGCCGCATATACAGTTTATGCGGGAAATAGTCAGAATGCATTAATTTATTGTTGAAACGCTCAAGTGATTTTTAACAGCTAAAATAACAGCTAAAATATATCTCATTTAATTTTCGAATTTACATATATTCCCGAGCAGAATAATGGTTCGCTTACTGAGTGGGCATAAATGACGGGTTGAGCCCGTTTTGAAAGTGGAAACACTGGCGTGCGAGAGCCTATGTTTTGCTTTCAAAAATCTCAATGAAGTCTGTTTGTGCCGTCTCGAGGAAGTGATATATTCCCGAGCAGAATAATGTATACGTGAATATAAGAAACAAATATTATAGAATTTAGCATTAAATAAACGTTGTATTAAATGATATATGATATATTAATGAATGATATATTTTATGGAAATGTTATGTACTACGTATAACTTAAATATCTCTAGAATATTGACGGTGCATTATTTTCAACAGTATACAAATAAATGCTCATATATGTAATGTAAATAAACACTGACTAGCATAAACACTAACATATATTAAATTATTTTAATAGCTTTTGACTTCTTGTGATGTTAAAATAATTATTTTCGCTCCAGAGCATACTATAAACTATGATGATATCAAAAACAAATTAAATTAAGTGTAAAATTCCCCAAATACTGTAATCTAGCTGTAATAACAGCATTGATTTATTTTAATCCTTGATATGCTAAGACACAGAGTAAATTAAACTGTATATTTTTGAATAAAATAATATATTGACTCTATTAGTCTAAAAAATTAGATACGTTGAACTTTGTGACAATTTAATAGATTATAATATTACGCAGCTTAACTGTAATGCTGATAAGATTAGTAAATATGTTAAATAATATTATAAACGACTAAATCGTAAAGCTAAGTGAAAATATTTTCATCACAAGGTTAATATTAGAATATTTGACCAATTTTCATAGCAGGATCTAATTTTCAAAATATTTCTAAACACATCACTCAGCATCAACTATCTCCTCTAATATCTCTTTATTTGGAGTGGTACGTATCAGCAAAATTTCATATCTCAAAAATTGTTTTAAATTTGGTAAACGCGAGCTCATAGTATAAGCCGAGAATGAAATAAGTGAAAGTTTATAGTCACTCCTCAATTATCAGAAAATATCTCAGATTTTCACTATTTGTTTGAATGACTATTTTGTACTATTATATAATATAGATTTGAATAATAATATCAGAACACTCTAAACTACTCTTCTTGTTGATGACAATTTAATAGTTTGAGGTAAATAGATTATTTTCAACTATTCATTTTCCTTTATCTATTTAAGTAATAAATGCTTATCAGCAGGTTGTAATTGTTCAGTATTTGAAATCAAATCGTGCAAATGTTAAAGAATGAATAATTTATCGGATTAATTTATGTTTATATAAGCGGCCTATCATATAAGTTAAATATGGCTGCGATTTTGTGAATTATGATTTTAAATTAATTATTACTAACTCAGATTTAGCAATACTAAATTTTCATTTGTGAAGTGAATAAAATGTGTTAATTTTTTAATAATATAAATAAATAAATTCTTAAAATTTCTATTTATAGACACGCACATGAAATCTCAACAAAGATTAAAGCTGGGAGTGTCTCTAAAAAGAGCAGTTAAAATATTGACAAAATTATCATTCTGCTAGCGTTTCATATTTTTTGCTCTCAAACTGACGTTTAAATGACACTAAAATTCTAAATCCCAAAATTTCATCCAGACAGCCTTCCTAAAAATCTTCAGTAATCTGTTTTTACTTTGTTTGTTTAAGTTTATAAGTCAGATATTTCAAACCCGGGGGTCTAGATTTATCCTATCTGAATAAATCTTCAAATAATTACTAGATGCAAAAGTTGTTATGATTTCCAGAGTATCTCTGGATCTGCACCAACAATTGAGATTGAGTTCCAAAGCGTCCGCTTCAACCTTCAGAATTTGAGTTTTCTAATTTTACATGAAATTCAGTTTGCATTCTTATGACAAACTGTTCATTACCCACATATAATTTTATCTAGTTAGCTTTATATTTCATCAGCGACTCTGCAGCTACCTAATTTTACCCGTAACTCTTAAATGTTAAGATATCATGCATGCAAATTACTCAGAATTAAACTTTCGATGTCAAATTGAGTATTTTAATCATCAAATCGCGTGGTCCGTTTTTCAATGATATACTGTTCATAAGAAGTTATGTGAATTCTATAACTCGTCATCCATCTGTGGTGTGGTGCTCTCGCTCTATTTCCGCCATGGTGACACCCACAGTGTTTTAAATCGATATTCTAAAGTATTAAAATGTGTGCTCCAGCTCATCTTTGAACCCCCTAGATATAAAGAGATATTTACAATTACTAATTCCAAATGCTTTTAACTTTGGCACTAGTTGCAACAGTTGCATGTTCTAATTAATCTATTAATTTCAATAATTATTTTATAACGTTATTTTTGTGAACAATTTATGATTTTAAACTACAATAATTATCATTACTAATATTATAGTGTTCACTATTGTTTAGTGTTTAAGTTGCTAATTGTATATTATTTTCACTGTAATAGTCGTTCAGTTCTGATTATGACGATCTTAGATGATATTTACCTATCATATTTGAAGTGGATTGTTTACCTTAAAATACTATTGTATACATTAATTACTAATATTTGATAGTATCGAAATTTATTAAAAGAATTAAGAATCCGATATTTATTATTTATTAATAATAACTTAAGAACAGTGTAGTCCGAAATAGAAATTAAATATACAAAAATATCTGTAAATTAATTGTTGAAAAGATAAAAATAAAATTAAAGTTATACATCGCATTTTTCATTTTGTAGGCAAGCTCTTTCTGGTTTTTTGTTTGGATTATTTAGTTATCAATTTCATAAGTTCTAAAGTTTGGATGGTTTGCTGAAAAGTCTTAAATCAAATTATATCCTATTTTCACTTTTGCGTAATTAGATTTGTTAGATGCCTTAAAGAGTCCAAATATATAATTTAATTGGAGGTGAGAGTTAGCTCTTTCAGATTTATAAGTTCTTACAACACGGTAATGCTTTACAGCCCACAGCCAGCTAAATTGAGTTTTATAAGTCCGGTTAAGAACTGTAGTGCAGTTATATCTAGATTTCGATTTATAAGCAGTTATAGTTCTTTCAAGTTAACAAGTGGAATCAATGCATTAAGACTTCTTAGTCCACAATACTCTAGCACTAATTTATTTAATGAGGTAAGTTTTTATAGAGGGGTTATATCAATCCCTTCATTATATTGCAGAAATAGTTCTTTCAAGTTCGTAAATGCTTTTATAAATGATATTTCTTTTAAATAGCATCCACTTAGATTTAAGCTTTCGAGACCATGTAAAGCTTGTAGTTATTCTAGTTTGCTCATTTTCTTATTACTCTAAAGAGATAGGATCTTCATGTTGCATAGTTTCTAAAGGCTTGAAATGTCAGTTAAGTTACATTTGCCCAATTATAACTTATTTAGTTTCGTTAAGTATTGAATTATACTAATGTTTCCAACTTACTCGTTTCCAAACATATCTAACTCCTATAAATTAACCAGAAATTGTAAAACGTCAATATTTTTTAAGTTACAAAATCCTATACATAGCTTAGTTAGCTAAGTTAATTGGCATAACGGCGATATATCAATTTCTCTATTTTCTTGAATTGACAGTTCTTTCAAATTGACTAATGATTGTAAAACTGATATATCTTTCAATCTGCAAAAATTTATGTGCAACTTTACCAGCTGGGGTAAGTATTGCAACGGGCGTATATCAATATTATCATTTGATGACAGAACTAACTCATTTAGCTGTGAAAAGGAAACGATATGGTCGATTGAAGTTAGGTAATTGCTGTACAAATTTAAGGATTAAAGACCACTCATATTCAATTCATCTATAGATTTTATAGCACAAAAACCGAAGTTAAATTCTCTAATTATGTTGTTTTCCAGTTTAGGGTTAATCCTTTAACAATTATAAACTGTAAGCTTTTAAATATCGACATCTTATAAAAAATCCAAGCTTAATAACTCATGTTGACCGCGAATTTCTAGCGATCCATCTTATATATCTTTTAAATATTGCATTTGGAGTGAAATATTTACATCTCAAATTTTGTAATTTATAACTATACAAGTTATTTGAAACGTAATGTAATATATCTATTTGTTTCACCTTTGTTGATCCTTTGTTCATGAATCTTGATCGTTTGGACGAAGATATCTATGGTCGAGGTCTACCATAACAGTATACTATAACAGTATTAATAATATATCTATTAGATTATGCTACGTAATTAGATGTTATTCAATAGCTCTTCTAACTTAAATACTTCACTCAGCATCCACAATCTACTCAATAATCAACAGCTACTAATTCCAAATACTTTTAATTTTGCTACTAGCAGCGGTAACAGCATGTTCTAACTAGTTTGTTAATTTCAATATTTATTTAATAAAGTTGTTTTCGCAAACTATTAAAGTTTGAAGGCATTCGTAGTTCTATTAGTTCATAATATTATTATCGGTTAACGTTTAATTTGTCGCACTAGTTTAAACACATTTGCAGTTCTAATTTCCAATATTATGAGATTCGGTGTTATTTTACGTAACAGTATAAGAATTTATTTCATTATCACTATAGTATTCCTATAATTATGACTATGACGATGTAAGGTAATGTTTTGTAATCATGCGTATGAAGTGTGCGATTTGTTTGAAAGAATATTTAATTACTTAACAATTAATGATATTGGCTAAAAATATCTTAAATTTATTAAAAAATTACAACGAAATTTATTAATAAATCTTTAACTAAATAGATGTATATTTATCTATAACGAAAATCAACAACAACACATATTTAAATTACTAAAATGAAACAAATCAAATATAATATTTTATGTGTGTAGGAATTTATGCTAATCATATATCAAAAGCATTACTTGTGTTTATTCTTAAAGAATTAATCTTCATCTATCAGATTTATATTGGCTCCATTTATTGAGAAATGGAAAATTATCGTAGCAGTTAACCATTATTTAATCACATATATCGTCAAACTTGAATCACTGTAAAAAAGTGTAATGTTTCCAAATAATGGAAAAGTGGAGTCACATTTTGAGACTACCTCACTCAGTTATATCTGACCCAAAGCATTTATGCAACAGGTTGGGTTTAAATATAGCTACTGATTTGTAGCTAGCCGAGCAAATAAGTGAAATGGCCTTGACGCTGTTGGGTTAGCAATAATTCGTGCAGTGTCACTACAAGAATTAGATTGTTGACGTGATGGATGATGAGTAAAAAAGATAGATATACGCGTATTTACTGAACAACCCCCTTAACTTCGACGCCATCTCCGTTTTGGTTTCAAAGAAGAGCCAAAGTGTAAAGATTTGGTGGCAGCAGGTTAAAACCGCGCTGTTCGACTACAAATTCATAGATTCGTACTTGTTCGAAAATGACAGCGAGAGTTTAATAGTGTATAAGCGAGTTTTAGAGTTGAGTAAGTGAGTTATATTTGCAACATCAATTGCCCATTTTCATTTATCATTCTCAATCAATAGAATACAATAATATATTAAACTCACTCGCTCATGTTCCAACTTCTTCAATTCTCGACGGATTATTATAACTATTATAGTTGAGTTAGTTGTATTCAATCGTCGTTGTATTCAATTAGTTGATATATGTCATAGTTTAAACATATTATACCTCTCATTCCTTGTTTCTTTTCTTTCACTCCAAATATGACGCGGAATACTGGCTGCTCTCAAACAAACGGCGATCGTGGTCAATTTGATCCCGACGATCTCAGCATTCCTTTATTACTTGCTGATACCCGAAACCAAATTTAAACGTCCTCTAAGCACGATTTGGAACTTAAATTTGATATTCTTTAAAATATAATTAATGATGAAATATCCTTCAACAATTTCGACTTTTTGGTGCTAAAAACAATCTTTTTCAAACGTTTTGAACCGGAAAACGAAGAAATTTAAACATTGAAAACGAAAGCCGAAATAATTCTGGACGAATTCGAGGCGAAAAACGGAGGAAACTCGAAATTTCTTTCGATTTTGGAGGAGAAGAGACGACTTCTCTGAAAAATTTAATTAAAATAGAAGGAAGACGAAAGAGATATATATAATTATTGAAAATGAAAAATTAACGTTAAAAATAAACTATATTCATAAAAGTTGTCTTAAATATTTAAATCTTTAATTATTGAAGAATAGAAATATCATGTGCGTGTAAGTGATTAATATAATATTACATGAGTGCCAGTTTCCCAATTTGGATTCCCAATTTGGTTGTAGATCATGCTCGTGTGAAATCCAACTGCTATCCGGTACAAATCTTGCTGTTGTTAGCTCGGCTGCTGGTTAACGATTAAAATTGACCTTGTTCTGTTCAAAGTAAGTCATTAACTGTTCGAATCCGGTCACCTCGGTCAATTTGTGTTCTTTTGAATCAGTTTTGGGCCAAAAGTTGCATAAAGTGATAACTGGCGAAGAGTTTATTGAAGTTCATCTTGAAAACGGGCGCGAATTGGCAGTTCCTGTTAAAATTCAGGATGTCTCGCTCACAAAAATTATTGTTACTGTAAATCTTGAGTTAAGGTAGACCCGTGTGATCTTTATCCAAATGCTCAGGTCTACCTTAACAAAGTAGGGTTAAATCCAATGTACATATCAAATTGCATCAAATCTAAATTAAATCATTATTTTGGAGTGAAATCAAATATTAAAAACTATATCGCGCTAAAATAAGGCACTAAATAATATTTTATAATTATAATCACACACATTTACATGAAGTAAAAATATCATTTTGATTTTGAAGTCGTTTATCACTTCATCATATATATTAGAAGCATTTCCTCACCTGAAAGACATGTATAATGGTATAAACAATAATTTAATGAACAAGCATAATTGATTTAGGAGTGGAATATTTTAATAATAACTATATAAACTATAATGATGGCATATGTTAACTTTATTTGTGTTTACATTACAATTACAGTACTAGTTTACTAGAGTTGAACACAATGGAGTGGAAGTACTCGTTCAGCTCCTTGAAACAGCCGGAGGAGAAGGGGAGAGCTCGTCGTCAACTGGAATGGAGAGGGAAATGATCGCGTTCTCACTCATAAAATGAGCAAAAAATATTTCGAACTCGTCTCTATGAACTAATGCGGCTTCTGACTATACTCGTCAATATAAAGCAGCTTCAGCGATGCACCCGAACGCTAAGAAATCATATTCATAGTTGATTGACCCACTGACTCCATATCAAGTTTATGCACATCGAAATCAGGCCTCTTTAATGTTAACTCGAAAATTTATTACAAAACAATCTAATCCACCTTATAAGGTACTATCTGACGCAAAAGCGGTAAAATCGAAGACTGGTCTATTGGTAACCACGGCTTCACCTACTAGTTCGTCTTAGGCTTTTAACTCATTGTTGGAGGCGTATTGTTGTTTTATTCTTTCACAAATTCTAGTTATGAAGAACTACCTAAACTTTTACAGTAGTACATTGGGAGCTATTTCGCTTATAAGGGAGTAGGTCAACTCACTTATAAGGGAGTTCCATCATACAAAACTCCCTTATAAGCAAGTGACAAATACCATGCGTTTTAACCCCATTTTTGACCTTAAATCATTCAAATTAGACATTTTCCCAAGATATATTTTGCATAGATATTATTTTGCTTATAAGGGAGATGAAATCGGTAACTCCCTTATAAGCAAGTAAGCTACTCCCTTACAAGCAAGGTTATGAAGCAGTAAGTTCATTGTGTGGAGTAATTATTATTTTATATAATCAAATATATGTAAAATTAATAAATGAAGACTTTTATATTTTGTTTATGAAATTATTTTCACTTACAATCTAATGAACTATTTATATCTTTGAATAAATAATCGGCGAATACAAGCATTTTTATTATTAAAACTAGAATTCCAGTCGCAACTAGTAAAACGACTATTATATTTTCAGGACCTATTTTTATGTCTCCAATACTTGTATTAACAACGAAAACAACAACTTCAGAAACTAATAGACACTTGTAACCATATTAACTTAACTGTTTCGCAAAGAAAACTTTTAGATACTTACATGTAACATCACATAAGATTAAGCCTAAAGCAATGCTTATTGCGAAATATACTAAAATTCGCAATACAAAATAACTTATAACGAAATGATTTTGTTGATTACTTAACTTTATGTTAATAATTTGTAACATAAATACTACCCAATATAAGCAAACTGTTCCGAAAAACTTTTTAGGAATGTATTTATAAATGATATTTCCTAGCTTTCGTTATTGAAAATCTTTCATAGGATATATACCATGAAATACATAAGAACATATACATCCTGCATAAATTGAGCTGGCATCTAATGTAACATTTAAATAACTTGATAAATCTTAACCGCGTTCATTCATTTACATTTTTACAACAGCAATAATTTAAATAATGAACCATATTACAAAATTTGAAATATATGTTGTTTTAATTGAATTTGTACTGTATATTTGTTTTAATATTTGAATAAAATAGTTTTGCGACGTGTTAGATATACTACTAAAAAGCTTTATTAAACAATAATTGATTATAATAGAGAGTTACATAAACGAAACGCTTGCAACATAATGAATTATATTACCGCAAGAATTTCCTTTACCAAACATAATCGGGAATTGTAAAAATTCCAGTGTATTGAGTGAATTTAAGGTACAAAATTATTATTTATAATCACTGGCTGCTAATACTATATAAGTTGTAATAAACGGAATTTCTTATTATATATATGTACTCAGTAAAATTTTTAACATTTAATTTGCTTTAAAGTCTTTTTGATTCATTTCTATATGGAGAGTATAACCTTATAAAAACGAAATACCAATTTTTGCAAACTAACCTATTTTGATTATCTTATGAATATGAGAAAAAATAGTGTCTGAAAAAATATTAACTAATACTTTTTCATATACTTGTGTAATTATTGTAATAAATATCAAAAGCCCCTGTATGGCATCTATATTTTAGGTTTCTATCATTACGGGAGTGGGAATGTATATATTTTCTAATAATGATAAAACTATATTAATATTTTGACTATTAATATTCATTCAATATAATATAGTGAAAAACTGATGAACTAGCGAGACGAAGAGCCGAAACGCTTCAACATCCTGGAGACCAAGTAGATCGCGTTTCTGCTGGACGACCTGAACTAGCGAGATATTGATAGTGCCAAGATCGATCCCGAAATATAATATTGAAACGAGTTGGAATTAGTAATTCGATTTGGGATTAAGTTAAGATTTAACACAATTCTACTATTCTTCTCGTATGACGTAACACATACCTAAAACATATCTATTCAACATTGAATATTGTATTAATTTAATTCAAATTTGATTCAGATTAAATAGTTCAAAGTATTTGAAGTTAACTGCGCGGAATCACTCCCATCGCGTTTTGAAAGAGCGAATTATATCCGTGTCTCTAGAGATTTAATTTCTAGCCGCTGACATTTACCGTCCATTTCGCAGTTGCGCTATATTCGAACCCAGAACAAAGCCAAATTCAATTGCCTCTAAAATTTGATTCATGCGTAAAATCAAATTCACGCGCATAGTTCCCATTACGCGCTCCGGCCGCGATCCGAGTCGCCTCCATTCTTATACTTCCACTCCGAATGCAAGCCAAGTACAAGCCCTGGTCGGCCCAGCAGAAGGCCCAGCTCCTCGGCATGGTCCAGGCCGGCAGGGCTTCCGGGCAGACTGACTGGCAGGCGGTCGCGAAGCAGTTCCCGGACCGAACCCTGAACCAGCTGAAGTCCATGGCCACCAGCCTGAGGCCGAAGACGCCGTAGAACTACAAGTGGACGGCCCGCGAGACCTACCTGCTTTGCGCGCACGTGGCGGTGCTGGGGAAGAAATGGAGGCGCCTGGACGTCCCGGAGCTGAGCCACCTCACGAACGAGCAGAAGCGGCTGCGGTTTATCTTCGTGGAGAAGCAGCTCACGGAGGCCCACCAGCGGAGGCAGCTTGCGCTGTACAGGTACCGGCTCCAGCGCCTGGACGACGAAGGCGCTGTCGTGCCGGTCGAGGTCTTGGTGGACGAGCAGATGTCGCAGGTCGCGACGATGGACAGCTTCGCGGTGGAGCGGCAGTTCCTGGAGAAGGTGATAAAGGAGATCGAGAAGAGAATGCAGTGAGACGCTTTTAATTATGTTATAATTTACAGTTATGTAATACAACATTACATAATTAATCATAATTATTATCAACAATTTGTGAAAACAATATATTATATATGTTGGAATAAATATCAATTAATTTATATTATAATTCCAGGATACTATATATAATGCCCCCCTTTTGTTAGGAATTCCTGTTTCCGTTCCTTCTATGTTAATGAGATTAGTATGAAAGCTGCGCTCGGTATGTTTTCCTTCACAGAGTAGCATATGCGTGTTAAGACATTTAAATGATACGTCCTTGAAACATACTACAGCATTATTCTTTAATTTTTAGCGTCTTTTTTACTAATATTGACACGCATTTTGACATAGTTTTGAATATTCTAATATGATATTTATGTATTTAGTGATGGGGCATAAATGCTATACAGCTCACCACTAAAAATCACAAAATTTAGCTGTTTAAGAGTATTAATTGTCTGGTAGTTTAGTACTCAGTTGTTGCATTAGTTTTCATTTATCTTGCGGCTATCAACAAATTGATGATTTAGTTGAATAATTTCTAAATACTTATGTTCATATAGCATTACTGTTATGGTCACTATTAGAATGATATTCATTTATAGTGGAGCAGTATTTTTGCGTGTGATAATGCAAATGGGTTTGTGGGAGCTGATCCAAATTCATGCACGAATTGTTGGAGCAAGTAAAACGAAATTATATGTTATTCTGTTGGACTAAAATATAAATTGTACTAAACGGGAAATGTTCATAATGCCCAGCTAACTCTATTTTCGATGCAAACAAGCATGCTTGCATTTGCTACAATGAAAATAAATTCGTAGGGGTCCTAATTCATGCACGAACTGTACACCATGTTAGAAAAGAAACGTTGGTGGCTCTAATAATATATTGTACATGAATTCTAAAGAAAATACAAAATACAAAAAAAGAAAAGTTATGAAAGTTATTTACAATCGAATAAACAAATATTGTTTAATTAAAGTTAGAAAGTTAAACTCAGCTGTTTTTGAGAAAGATAAAATTATTTCTTTATTTTTTATAAATTGGAGTTTGACTTTATACTTCTGATGTATATACAAAACTATACCAAACACATAAATAGCGTATTAACAGCAACATTGACCAATAAGTTTATGCAGATTTGATTGATACAAAAATGACTAAACACTTCAGTAAACACTTTTACTTACACATTTTCACATATAAATATGATAATAAACACAAATTACAAATACACTGACCACTCCATACTAATGCAAAGTAAACAGGACTCGAGTTCGTCACTAACGTCCTCTGATCCACAAAGCTATAAACTAGAGCAATTTTCAGATTCTGAAATAGAATATGAGCTTGAAAATGCATCATCACTCACAATTGGGTAAAATTCACTAAGTTCCCTCTCATTTGAAAAGGAAACGGCTGAATAACACCTCAAGTTGTTGATTATTTGCGATATGCATACATTATACCATTAATAGATCGTCGGAGACCAACTTTCGTAATTACTAACAGACACGTAAAAGTACCTCCACAATATATGGATTAAACAATAGAACATATTAGAATAGATTGTAGATGCTGAATGATAGATTGTAGCTTACATTAGTTTATAGCTTACATTAGTTTAAATAAACATTTTATAGTATATAATAGAGCTCCAAGGCGTTTTCAAGCTTTCCTCATCAGGAAAGTTTTCATTATTTACAAAGATATTTGATTTAAAAGTTTTATTTCGCCCAAGACTTGGAATTGATTTACTCCGTTTAGATTCTATTCCACACCACGAAATGAAAAATCGCCATTGAGAATGTGAGTTCTGGCGCAAGGAAAACGGAAGCGCAAAAATCTAATATTCAGAATTAGCATTAAAAATATATGTTTGCATTGCAACTTTTATAAAACAATCAGTTTTCATTCTTCATAAAAATTATTTAAATCGTTATTTAAATCGTAATCTTATATATGTTTGTATTTACAATAGTTTTCGTATATAGTCTCGTATAAAAGACTATAGTAGTATATAACTTATTAAAACTACTTGAAATAATATTACTTGAAATAAATGAATTACAGTAAATGATGAGAAATAGAAATAGCTATGAAGAAAATATTATAGTCCCAAATACTAAAAAATAAAGTTCAGTAAACCATTTTAATTAATAAGATGTTAAGAAATTGGCTGTGTAATACAATTAAATACTCGTTCTTTAAGATAATGTAGGATACGAAATGTACGCTTATATGTAAAATGTTCTAGTGATTTAAAATTAGTAGCCTATTATAATAACATTTAACAAAATATTGGATAATTATTTTAATTTGTGAAACTCATTTATAAATTGGATACATTATCTGGATACCAAAGGATTTCTGAAATATTATATAGATATTAAAATTTGAAAATAACAGTAATGTGCTTCCACTTCACAATCTATGTGCAAGTTCGGATGTTCTACCGCCAACATGACTTTCAAGTGCAAGTACTGCAGTGCTCCATTCTGTGCTTCCTGCAACAACGGTGCTGGTGGTAAAATGAGAGCCGCTAACGTTTGCAGCTCCTGCAATAAAACCAACCACAGAGGCGATAAGATATGATCACGTTTCTTCATTCTTTCTGTACTATTTATATTATAAATGTGCGTTAATAAGTTATAAAATCAGAATATTATCAAACAACTATTAATTAATTTGTAATTTATCATATATATTATTTGAGGCAACGCGATAAGATATAAAATAATATATCAATTTACTGAACTTACTTATATTTACTTAAATTGACTCGATCCAAAACCTTTTGAGATCAGATATGAACACTATAATACAGTATGTATTATAATATTATATCATAACTGTAGATATGATATAATAATATTATTATAGTTATTACGTCTAATAATAACATCTTCTCAATTTTGTAACTTCTTTGAAATATCCACCTTATAAATGAATAAAACAAAAATATTCCTCTCCAATTCAAAAATAAAACCAAAAAACGCATTTGTTTAGCTTCCACTCCAAATACAATGTTTATATTTTCGCATTGAACCGTTTGAGTCCGTTTCCGCAATTGAAATTAAATCCGAATTAATTGAATGCAGATTTGAAAACGATTCGGTTGGAATAATTTTAAACGAGTTGGAAGCGGAACGCCTCAAAATGCAAATTAAATCTGATAACTAATAATTGCGCTAAATTCAAATGATAACCGAATATTTGGAAGAGGTGGCCGTTAAAAATTAAATTAACATGAAGTACATAAGGTAAACGCAAATACAACTACTAGATTAGATAATTGAAGAATGAAGTCTTTGATTCGTATTCATAAATAACTTTCAAGAGCAAAAACCAAAATATATTGGAAAGTGAAATTTAGGCTCGAACTCCGATTCTCGAATTCGATTGAAGAAAGCTGATTGTTAATTAACTATACAATAAGAAATAATAAAATAGAGAATAACTAAGTCACTTCTTATCAGAATTACTTTAAATGAAATGTTTGTAAGTTGGAGGTAATTACTCGTAAATAGTACTTAAAACCTCTTAAATGTCAACATTATCACAAATGAAGCCCATCGTCTTTAAAATTAGTCTTTGTTCTAACGAATCATAGGGTAGATTAGAACAACAGAATTTGTCGTATAACCAAATAAAAACTTCCATTTGCTTTTCACTAAACTCATTTGGTTTTATATCCTTAAAATTCTTTATTCTATGTATCATTTACTCTTTTATTTATGTATTGCTTTTCATATGTGTATACTTTTATCGCAACTACTCAGTAGTGAAATCAGGAAAATCTACATTTTTGATAAGCTTCCACTTTTTTCCATAAATAGCTATATCTGTAACCAGTTTCATTTTCTATTATAATGACCATTATAGATTGCATTATTTAGCCGAATTTTATTAGATTACCAATGAAAATTATGTTTTGCATTAATTAGCAGTACGATCTAAGTATTTTGATATTTCCACCCATTATGTTCGCTTATTAATAGTAAATTTATCTACTAACTGTATAAGTTATTGTTTTTCAGCATCAGACCATTTTTTCTAATTATTTTGCATTTTGTGTTATTTATTGTGAAGTGATTTTATTTGTTGGTTAAATTGAGGTATAATTACAGAGATAATATATAATAGATTAAATCATATGGTGTTTTCATTAAAAGTATTCACATAAAAATACAATTCTCAAAGTCTAATCTAATTCACTATTATATATATTTAGATTAGTAGTCTTATTAATCTCATAAATAATAAACCATACTCATAATATTTGATTTGGAAAACCAAAAATCAACAACTTGTACTTTGTTTTAGTCTTTTTTCAGTTTATCAATTCACTTTGAAACCAAGACCAAAACAAAAAGAACCCGCGTCTCTCTAACGTTAATCTTTTCCAGTAATTATTATTTAAACCATTATTTTCTTTTTTGTTTCTTACATAATGTGATTATCCTATTCTTGAATCATGAGTTATAAAGAAAATATTAGTTTCTAGTATTAATGTTGTATATTCTGCCATATTTTAAAAGATAATCTATGATAATCTATGATCGTAATAATTATTAATAATTCCAAATCGAAGCATATTTTTAATAAAATTTGTCTGTTTCATTATGTTATTTCTATCATACAAGTCATAAACATTTGTTTGTTTACCACCTCGAAAAAGTAAATGTTTAATTGTAATTCTTCCTCTGATTTACAGGAATTTGGTTCGTTTAATTCCGAAATAATAATTTGTAAGAACGTTGATTTTGAACAGGAAGATGAAGCGGAGCTGTTTACGACAATAATTCCAGTTTGCAACAGTTCATTGTTT
Source organism: Hexamita inflata (assembly GCA_963988835.1). Classification (NCBI taxonomy): domain Eukaryota; phylum Fornicata; order Diplomonadida; family Hexamitidae; genus Hexamita; species Hexamita inflata. The sequence goes on from CAXDID010001210.1 coordinate 176,465, forward strand.
GAAGACACTTTTGGACAGTTTAAACTGAATATATCCTGCGATATGCACTATTTATATTAATTATTGAAGTCAACCGAATATATTGAAAACGGGACTGATGAAATCCAAAAAGGGCTCAAAACGCTGTGGGTGAAGCAGCAAACGCTTTTAGAATAAATATTAGACCAGTGAAGAAGCATATTAATGATTTTAAGGCACTGTTTAGTTTCCAACTGTTTATCTAGATTATTTTTGTAAATAACAAATGTGTAAAATAAAATTTTTCACTATAATAATAATATTTACGCATTTCTATCTATACCGTAACCATAAAGCTTTCACTACTTAATTTTATTGTTCTAGCTCATTAAAAATAATACGTCAGCGAGTTCTTACTAGATCTCGTTAATTTTCTCATAACCGTTCTACCGGTGCCCTTAAATTAATTATTTCTCTTACTCAGTCATAGGTTGGTTAGCAAGCGCTTTGAATTAACCGTTTGAGTGGAACTTGTTTTAGAGCTCCGAAATACTCCTATTGGGGAACATTTTGTACTACAACTCCTCCCAGTTGAAGTTGTAGCGTTTAACGACTGCTATTAGGAGCTGGGTTACCTCGTCCGACCAGGAATTGAAGGACATAATGGGGAGCGGAGAAATTTGATTTAATTATATGCGTATTGGAATATATAGCTGGTAGCTCACTTTTTGTTAGAAAAGTAAAATCAAATCACACGTAATTCAAACAACATTAAAATGTCCTATTTTGTATATGAATATACCAATAGACTCATAGTAATTTTTAAGTGGTTAAAACCAATTTGTAAATATTCAATCTATTTCCAGTTAAAAATGTTACACAACAGTGGCTCAAAACAATATGAATCATAATAATAATATCATTCACACCACACCACAATACACTATTCACTAATTACTATATAAAAATTTTCCTATTTTAATAGTGAAATAAATCATTTGTTTGATATTTTAGCTATTAACATCTAAACATTCTTGGTAGTAATTGAGTCTCTTATCCTAAAATTATAGAATAATGTTTTATTTATGTATTTGTTATTTTAATAATTAAAAATCTGATAAATGATCTGCTGAAAAGCTAGATTTAGTATTATTGTTATGTGTACCTTATTTTTATTTGCTAGGTTTAGTTATAGGTCGTTCTTGTTAAATTTTTAATTACTAAAATAAATCTATACTACTTTAACAAGAACTTTACTAGGTACTTGTTCGATTATTTGAAAGTTGAATATTATCTAGTATGATCGGTAAAATAAAGTGCTTCGCATATTATGTATTCATTTAAATTTAGAGATGGTAATGTCAATTACTATAATGTTATAGTAGTAACTATATGCTATTTTAGCAATGAATTTATAGATTTACAAATCGAATCGTCAGAAACAGTTCATATTTGTTAGAATTATTAAATTTATTATTTGTATAACGTATATAATAGGGTATTGTTAACAAAAGGATTGATAATTGATTCAGATTTGTTCATTCTTCTTCTTTGTATCTGATTTGAAATTCTGTTTCGTCTGGTGCGAACACCATTTTTTCAGCGCTTTTCTTTGGTGTTGGGCTCATGTAAACTTTGTCAGCTTCATTTTGTATTTGAATTGAGAGTTCTGTGAAGTACTTTTCTTGTTCTTCTGTGAGTTATCTGAATAATGTTTGAATATTGTTTTCTGCTTCAATATTTTCTTTGTTGATTTCGTTTCTGAGTTCTTGTGAGTTTTTCACTTCATGTTGTAACAGGCAGAGGTGTTGATCCAGAATATATTTTATGTTCGTTTTGTCCAGTTCCTTTTTGGCTTTGTGCAATTTGGTTTGGATTCGGTTTATTTTGTTTTTGACTGTTTTAATCTTGTTTTGCTGCATTTTTGCTTTCTTATCGTTTTTAATTACTTGGCATTTGAGCAGGCTCATCTTTGAACTTACTTCACGAACGAGTAAATCCAATTTTGAGCTCAAAGTAGAAAGCGCTTATTCATAACCCAAATACAAATTCTGAATCTGAGAGATTTGAACACGATAATTCGGATGAGGAGGAGGCTTGGACAAATACTTTGATTTGTACAAGCAGGAAGCCACATGTTTGTACGTAAGCGAAGTGTGCGTGATTTGAGACAGCGCAAAACGCAAATTCTCCAAAGACGCAGAGAGATCCATTTCTAAAAATGGAAGAATATCAAAAATGGAGGGAAATAAAGTAAGTTTATATTTATTTTATTTAGTGCCTTGATTTGTTATAATCTTTCTTATATAATCTTGATTTCGAGGTTATTTTTGTTCAGAATGAAGTAAATATATTTTCAATTCATTTGTGAACAAGTTTATCACCAATTTTTGGTTAGGGTTATGTAGCATTAAATTTATTAAGTATTTTGCTTGCTAAGATAATATTTATCACATCTCCTTCTCTTTGGCTACTTTCTTTTCAGCAATGACAGCTTTCACGTCGTTGAACTCAGCACCAAGCTAAACTTAATTTTCATCAGCAATTTACGCCATTAAATCTTAAACTGCCATTGGAGCAGCAACAGAATCCTGTTATTGATCCATAACTTAATTCATCAAGTCTGAATTTAGATTTAATTGCTGATTTTGTTCAGCAAACTAATCCATAATTTGAGCAACTTTATCGACGTCCATTTTTTAAAGAGCTAACGACAGAGATTATGAAATAGCAGCCATTTCCTTTGTTACATTCATAGTCTTTGCTTGCATATCAAGCTGTGATGCGACAACATCTAATTTGGCACCTAACTTAGCCATTTATATCGACTAATTATGCTTAGCGATAGCTAATTGTGCATAGGCATTCGCATTTTCACGAAGATTTGATTTAAGAGCTTTTGCACAGTCTGCCTTTGCTTTCTCAGATTCCTTACGCGCTTTATCAGATTCACGAGCTAATTATTTGGAAGAAAATTTTAATTCAAATATTTGGTCTTCAAGTGTCGATTTAGAACCACCCATTAGTATGAAGTGGATGATGATAACGGATACTGATTTAGAATCTAACTACATACACATTCATATTTTCCAGTTCAATTCTAAACTCGAAGATTCAAAGATTATTGAATAACCAATATTAACATTAAACTATCAAATGGCACTCCCATATCAAATATTTTGTTCATAAAAAAGATCCAATAATAGTGATACATTTACAAGTTTCAATATTTACAAATTGTTGAATAACATAGTTTTTGGAAAATTAAATATGTATTAGTCAATAAATTATACAGTTACAGTACGTTCATGGAATTATTTTTGAAAAATTGCTTTTACTACATGTTTTACTACATGTAAAAAGTATGAATATTAAGCTACAAAATGTTATGAGACATATAAAAGCTATATTTTATAAGTATTATAGTATTTCACAAATATATTATATATTTTCCATCTCTTCTTTTTCATGTAATGCCACACGGAAAACGTACTCGCGAAGTTAATCTTACTTAAGTGAAGAAGCAAACCAAGGATCAAAAGAAAGACTTGGTTGAATAGATTAAGTCTATAATAAATGATTATAGCGATATCTATGTCGTTTATTACAATAACGAATCGTCAAAAGCTTTATAGACTTTACGTGAAACTGTGCAAGAATCCAAATTCAGTTTTGCTTCCAACAATGCTCTCCAATTAGCTTTAGGAAAAACTGCAGAAACATCACTTGCTCCACGAACACATTTATTATCTAAAATAATTCAAAGGAAGTGTGCTCTTATGTTTACCAACCTCAAGGCTGAAGACGTCAAATAACAATTAGAAGCAGCTACTTAAACTGCTTATGTTTAAGGTGGTCAAATAGCCACATAAACAATTGTTATTGAATAAGGCCATTTGAATAAGGATTTGTATGCTGGTACTTTGGAACCAGAACTTAGAAGATTGGGCATGCCAACAAAATTAGACAACGAAGTTATTTTAGTCACTGAAAACTACACAATTTGTGAGGAAGGTAAGCAACTTAATGGTGCTCAAGCTAGCTTGTTAAGACACTTTGGTTATCAATTAGCTGAATTTAAGATCGAACCTGTTTGTGCTTGGTTAAAGGCTGATTAAGACATTTTATTACTCAAAGACGAACTCGCTGAATTATTGGATTGAGAACATTTAAAACTATTTTCCTTATTTAACTAATAGTCTTAAATACAGTAAATAGACCATATAACTTTTTGATAACATAATATTAAAAGTCAAATTAAAAGAAAAACTTGCAATTACCAAAGTTGAAGGAGAGCTTTGCTGTTAATTTGTATATTATTCACATTTCTGTCTAAAACACACATAAAAATGTTTATTAAAATTTCACACCACACCACTTCTTGTATAATATGTCTGGTCAATCTAATGCTGATCCATGCTTCCCAAAGCAAGCCGGTGAACTCGGTAAGGGTGACTTAATGGTCTTCAAAGACAAGCGCCCAGGCAAGATCAACGACTACTCCGTCTGTAAGACTGGTAAGCACGGTCACGCTAGAATCTCTTTCATCGCCTATGATATCTTTGACGGTTCTAAGTTCGAAGACTCCCACCCAACCACCCACAACATCATGTGCCCACGTCTCTTCATTGAAAACGGTTTGATGACCAACTATGATGACACCCACGTCCAATACATGAAAGAAGACGGTGAATCTGGTGAAATCGCTCTCCCAGAATACCCAGAAGGTTATGCTGAATCCCTCATGGCCTCCTTCGATCAATGCGTTAAGGAAGGTACCAACCTTAACATCACCATTCAACGTTCCATGGGTCTTGAACAAATCATGTCCCACAGAACTGATAAGAACTGAATAAATGATCAAAACTTTATAATTATCTCCTTTTTACAATTCATGTTATCGAACACAATTTTAGGAAGTTCCAACCAAAATTCGTTCATAAATATGAATCGTTTTGTAAGACCTTTTGAATCTTTATTTAAGGTAAGAAGTTAAAGATTTTCTACGCTGCACTTTAAGTACAATCAAGGAGTTAATGATGCTCGTTTGACCAAATGGTAGTTAATTTGAACACTACCTACAAAGAATCCTAAGTTATGTACCATCGCCATCAAAGGATCAACTTTTGTTTCTTGTAAAATGTGATTTAGTCTAGGAAATGTAATCCGATCGCTTTATTGTTATATAACATGTTAATCATGTATTATTTGTCTTCATAATACTATATTGTTAATAACAAACGTTAACACTGTGGTTTGAACGAAAAGTATTTTACATATGAGGTGAAGAGTTGAACCAATTAAAATTAATTGTCTAAATATCTAATTACCAAAATTATTTTTACTTACCACTTTATTAGTATTTGCAAATTAGTATTGATAATGATATTTACATGTTATTAATTTTTGATAATAAACAAATTAATTTTGATAACTAAAACCAAATTTAGTTTAAAATTGCTACTAGATACTGTTTTACAGAGAAAACAATGTTTTGTTTCTGGTTGTTTCTGATAGAACTAGGTAGATTTCACTCGAGAAAGAATGGTACCAAACAAAACATGATAATAAAAGAATAATTATGCTTGACACGAGGCATTTTTAATTAGTGGTTAATACTATATTTAAACTTATACAGTACGTACTAAAAGCTGTAACAACATAAAAACTTGGTATTTTGGAATACAAATAATAGAATATAAATAACATATGATTTCTTGCAAGATACAAAAATAGTTGATACAAAATAGTAACATGATTCAAGAACAACTCAAAATAACTGGTATATTGCTAACTATTAGTAAAGTGATATATTCATGATATTATTAAACTTACATTTTTAAAATTTAGCTTAAGATTTGTGAGTTTCAATTTATACTTTTTATATTTTGTGATATATGTATTTATATTGTAATAAAAGTTTCTAAGATTCGGAATATCACTCCACAGATGGAGAAAACAACTATTTCGGTAGTAATATCGGATGCTAAATCATTATCTGGTGATTTAACGCACGTGTGTTATTCCATAATTTTGTATGATCCAGAGAATTATGCAAATATTTATTACAGATCGCCTCCACATTTGATCTCAATTTATGATTCTCAACCTAAGGATTTTGAATTGCCTGTTGCTACGGCTGGCTTCGCTATTGAACCGGATATTGAATTTTAGTTCGTATGTAACTAAGATATAATGTCTTTATATTAGTAAGAGGTGATTGATATTACGGGCAAGCCGTAGTATTTAAACACAGAGGATATTTCGTTGACTTTTTAAACTACGTTCAGAAAAGAGCAGGTGTCAGAAATTCAGAAGTTCATCTAGCTTCCAAAGATAATTGTAGGTCTGGAGTCGAAATGCTTCTCACTTTATGCCATTTAGATTGACGCCGACTACTAAATCAGGCGCGAGCTGGTGCGTAATACTACAACCAAGCTCTGGGAAACCGAGTAGTCTTTAGCAATTGCCGCCCGTGATGAGATCACTATTAGCCTCCTTGCCTCACCAATCGATCTCGTGCATTTAACTCAGTATCATAAAATAGCTTAATTTAAAATCAGAGCTCAGGATATTGACCCAAACGCACCTTAAGTAGTGAAGTTCGATCTTGACCCACTCCAATTGCATGACACCTATGGTTCTTACGTAAATATGCTAAATCAGGTGCTTGGAATGGCAACTTCCTTCGGTACTGAGCGCATAAAGTTCAATAAAACGATCAAAGAGAGGATTCCAGAAGTGTTCACGCGGTACTTTGAGCAATTAGCTGATATTCAGTGCCCTTATTTAAAGCAAATGAATTTATAATACGAGGATAATGACGAGTGCGATGAGCATTACAGCTACATTCAAAAATTCCTTAATTATCGTGATGCGATGTCGGACGAGGCTCCAATTGAAATTGGACAGTTACATTTCTGTTTACAGGTGATGAGAACCCCTGATATAAAAATCGACAACAAGAAAGATTTGCAGAGGCGCATATTGAATTTGAGAGAAGCGCTTGAAAACGAAAATATTTGCAGATTCTTCTGCCCAGATGGGAAAGATATTGATAAGGAGCTAATATTTTAATTTTAATTCGCGGACAAGGAAATACTCGAATCAATTGACCTTGAAACGCAAGTTCTTAACGACGTTTTGTAATTGCGGAAAACGAAAGATTGCTGCCAGAGCTTGGTCCACGACGGTATGCCAGTTGGGAACAGGCTTTATGAATATCTTCAAATGCCCTATTTCGGGATGCAGTCGTAAGAAATAACGAAGGAGGCCAACATGCTCCTGTACGATTTCCACACCGGTTAATTGCTCTTCAAGTAGTCCTTACCGCAGTTCAAGCTAACTGATATGTTCGCCGAGACGCAATCTTCACTAACCTTCAACGACCAGTCGGAGCAAGTTGAGATCCACTTCTCATCCTTTAACCCGGACGCAGACCCGATTAAAGAGCGCCTTGACTGCATTAAAGACAGGCACGACCTGGAAATTAAAATAATACGCTCAGCACCCACCACGTACAAGACAACAGTCAGAGATTGCCAGTGCATGTACTCGCAGAAAGCTGCTCAATTTGAACCGTACGAAGCCGAATTCGAGCTGAAAGAAATTGACTGTGACGCCGAACCGTACTGCGTTAAGGACGCGAACGAGCTCAGGTGCGAAATGATCAAAAGGTGCCGTTTTGACGAAAAGTTCTTTGGAAGGGACTTCTTCGTACTGAAGAAACAGGAATAATTTAACAAGGAGTACTTTGACGAGTTCAATCTGGCCGGATAGAACACAGACCCGGTTGTTACAAGCGGCATATTATTCTTACAGCAGAATTAGGCGTTCCCGAAGCAATTCGCAACTATCAAACCGCAGAATATTCAAGCAATCTATCTTGGGCTAAAACTGGACGTAAAAGCGGTCAGGGAATTCAAATTCGACCAGGGCGCGAAACTCATCGGCTCAAACGGTAAAGTACTCACAGACCTGGGAAAACTACTCACCAAAAAATCAAAAGCTAAAGACAACGGAGAACTGGAACTCGGAAGCGGACAAAACATAAATCTAAACAACTGCTACTACCACGGAGTTAAAATCGTCACCGACCCTGCACAACTAAAAGCAGTTGACCTCGTTGAACAAGTACTCAAAATAGAAAACAGAGACTTCCAACTCATGGAACTTGACGACAAAGACGGAAATAAAATAGTCTAGCCGTACGTAATCAGAGACGTATCGAAAGTTGTCGACTTCATCGGAAAATTTGTGCTGGATTTAAAGGACGCCTTTATCAACGGAAAATAAGTTCCTCTTGATACCGATCTGTCAATTGATATGGAAGGATTCCTAGTTAGTAACGGAGAAAAATTAGCCAACATTAAAGAACTAACAAATAAAGACGGATAAAAACTCATGGGTGGAGAAAAAGTATCCCAAACTACATTCAAAGTTATGGTAGACGGTACACTTACTTCTCCAGATGGAGCAAAAATAGGGAAACTTGATAATTTATTCATAAACGGTTAACCAGTTTCGCCTGTGCAAGTTACTCCATTTATAGCACTCACATATAAAGTCGTTGGGTTCCAGTTATTCAAGGGTTAACAAATGGTTTGCAATTTGCAAGATATAACAACTAAAGAAGGTGAAAAGGCTGTGCCAGAAAAATTCTTCCAAGTTAAATAACTCAAAGTGTCCATAGATGGTTATTTGGTCGAAAATAACTAAAAATTAATTAAATTAGTTGATTCTAAACTTAATGGAGAACCCGTGCTCGCAGGAAGAACTATTTCTCCTATAAATGCACTCAAGTACAAAATCGAAAACGGAAACCTTATTGCGCCTGATGGAGTAAACCTTGGTAAGATTGCAGACTTTACGGATGCAGAAGGCAATAAGATATTGAAGTGATGGTGGGTTTGATTTCCTTTTGATTTAGAAGTGTAAAACCTGTATATATAAATATTGATTGCTAGAAGCTTTAATATCGTATATTATATCGTATATTATAAGGCTGGAAAAAACCGGGATTAGTTTTCAAACTGGACCAGTTTCCCGGATTTAGCTCCTGGAAAAAGGAGAAAAAGAGCAAATATTTTCCACTAAACCGGCTGATTTCCCGGGATTTTTAAAAATGAGTTTTATATCAGGTAGGTATAATGCATCATAATTTATCCTAAATAACTCTAACTAGTTGTTATTCTCTAATATTTTTCATTTTGTATCTATTTTTACTTTTAAACTCTAACATTTTGATTTATAATGACATCTTTAAGTTTTGACGTTTAATAACATATAAAACGTTTGTAAATAGTTATTTAAATACAGATTCTAGTATTTTAGAAATTAAATACATCTAAATACTAATAATATAACGAATTATACAAGTCTTTAAGTAATAATCTTTATATGTTGTATTTAACCACCTACCTCCATTTATAGCGTTCTTTAGTCACTATGTATACTGTTAAGAAGGATATTTCTCTATTTAATGAAAACGAGTTTAAATACATCATTAATTTAGCATGTTTTAAAGATGAATATGCACAATCCTTTAGCGTAAAGTATATAACTATATTGTATCTTAGTAATTTCAAAATTTATTATTTAGCTTATTGAAGTCTATTTTTAAACTTATCTAATCTTTAAACTTATCTAACAAACTATTACAAGCGATTAATTTGAGTTTTTAGATGAATTTTAAACTTTGTAAATTCAAAACAAAGGAATAATCAACCTCTTATTCAGTGAAATATTGATATTAAATATTGATATTAATAGAATCCATGCCGAATTCAACGCTAAATCATTAGAAAATATACTTTAATTTATTAATTCGACAATTAGGTACTTCATTTCATAAAAAGAAAATGAGCTGTGCGATACATTATTTTAGTTAATTATTAAGTAGCATATATTTGATGTATAAAGCGTGTCAAATTAAATAAAAGAAATATATAGCCAAATTCCAAATATTAACACTTCCAGCATATCGTAAAACCAATTAAAATTTGTATAACAATCAATTCAAGGTTTAAAAATAGAATAATTAGACACAATGGTCGAAAACTATCTAAAAATTGATTATTTGACTAACAAAGAAAAATACTAAGAAATTTGTTAAAAATTGAAAACTGAAATGAAGTGAGAAGAATTTAGTTAAAGTAATTATGTATAATACGTAGTTTATGCATTATAAAAGTTAAAGTATCGTTAAAATATATTTATGCTTGTCAATATTTTGAAAACAACTGCAATTCACATTATTTCGTGTAATATTCATACAGTAGCTGCATTTCCCAGACAGAAACGGAAACTCCCACTCCACCTCACTTCTTGTGATATGTCCATCTACCACAAGACTCATGAATTGAAGAGACACACAATCCGCAAGGCTCCAAAGTCCAAGAACTTCTACCTCAGAACCATCCAGGCCGCTTTCGACTACGCCGCCAAGAACCTCACTGAGACCGACTTCGCCAAGAAGGTCGCCAGAAGACTCTGCATCTCCCGCAGCAACCGCCCAGTCATGTCCCTCTCCAACATCGCCCAGAAGTTGGAAGAAGGCAAGATCGCCGTCATCGCCTCCACCATCACAAACGACGAACGTTTGATGACCGTCCCAAAGATGACCATCGTCGCTCTCCACTTCACTGCCACCGCCAAGGCCCGCATTGAAAAGGCTGGCGGCAAGTGCATGACCTTCGACACCCTCCTCTTGGAAAACCCAAGCGGCAAGAACTGCCAAGTTCTCCAAGGTACCCGCAAGGCCCGCAAGGAATACAGATACTTCGGTGCTGCCGGTCTTCCAGGCTCCACCGTTGAAGTCAAGGGTGACATGAAGGGCCGTAAGGGCGCTCGTGGTCCACACTCATGGTGATTCTAATCTTATACTGAATCCCATTGCAGCGAGGCGCAAGCCGTTAGTTGCAATAGCATGTTACTACACTATCTATAGTTTCTATAGTTCTATTCATATTTTTATATTTCAGTTCGGACTATTTTCACCAGCCTCAAGAGTTCTAATGGCCTTAACAATACTGAGCTCAATTTAATTCCATCTTCATAAATCATGACAATCTACAAATCCTAACTAATTTCACAAAAACGTTATCATAAATTAATCTCAATATCATACCATGTGGACTATATAAATGATAACACTCATATCATTTCAATAAACAATTAATTTCAATCAGTAAAAGCTAGTTTTGTTGTAAGAGCTAGATTCTGAAACATTTAATATTAAAGATTAATAGCAGATTTATAAATTATATCATGTTTCCTTTAAAAAATTATAATACTTATTATTTAAACACGTTTAAAACATTTTATCCTATAAATATCTACACTCCAAATGTATAACATACCTAATCTCTTTGATTATTATCCTAAGGACAAACCAGCTACACCCACTTTTAAACTTTCGGATATATCATTGGATAATCCAAATAGAGTATTGTCATCACACGAGGTTAAATAAAATAGCCGTAATTTAACTATTCAAGATTTTGGCTTATGTGAGACTGAGTTTGACTTTGAAAGAGCAAATAAAGTTATTAACTATTTGATGAAGTTATACCCATTCCTTTCAAGTGGAATAAAGTATGATGAAGACATTAAATGGGTAAGATATGATGAACAACCATTGCAGATGTATAATATCACAGAATATGACCATCATTACAAATCCCTTAAAGAAATTGGTGATCATATGACGAATGCTGCTCATCTTTTAAATAACAACAAGCTTAGTCACTGGTAGTTTATAAAACTTACTGTTCCAGAGTGGCCAACTGTGAAAGCAGCTGTTGTGGTGAGCATTTATCACACTTTGGTTGATGGTCCAGCGGTGATGTTGTTGTTGAAGAAGTTTAACCAGTGTTATTCGAATCTTGATTTGAATTTGGACGAAACTCCGAAGCCGATTCAGCTATCTAATTTCCGTTCCATCATGGGGTATGACGAGTCCAGGGGTTTGCAGCCTAAGTATGACCCAACACCGAGGAAGCTTCCGTTCACGAAGATTACAGGTTAGTTCAAGTAAAATAATCCGTATGGGTCCAATTTGAAGTTTTTGGAGGAGTTTGGTATTATTTGCAGGCATTATTCCGAGTCCGACTTTTGCAGGATTCGCGGGGTGTAGTATACCTTTTCTTTGTATGCTGTGTAGATGGCTTAGTTTGCCGCGTATGCGTATTTCAACGGGGATTTGACCGCTGAGCAGCCTTTTATTGGCCTCGCGCACGATTTGAGGCGCAATTACGAGTACTTCAAGAACGGTAAGTTGCCCAACATCGATCTTGAGAATTAAATCATAGGTTAAGCAGCTGTGTCCCTCCCATTAGTTTCTAAGGGCACGCTTAGCACCTCATTGTAATAATTGGCTGATTAGTTTTAAATATAATTTGATTCTAACAAGCAGTCCGATGAGCAGTTCTGGCAAACGATCATTAACAACGAGATTAACCCGGTCACGCTCTATTTACCTATTCCAGTCTCAGTTCTCACCTCGAATATTGGAAAAATGGATTTAGATAACGGTCCAATCGTTCACATGATAGGGCAGAACACCTCGGCGCACGTGTGGAACGAGGAGCCGGCTGCGTTCGGGTGCTGCATCAACAGGGGAAAAATCGGAATCATAATCACTGAGTGGGACCTAAAATTATTTAGCAAAGAGTAAACGGAGTGGAACGATGTCGTTTTCAGGAAAATAAATAAACTGGTGATAGAGAAAGGAGCGGAGAACGTTTTTGTTAAAGATGTGGTCGCGCTGTTCGAGGAAACGTGGAACCATAATTAATTTATTTTTTGTCAGAAAAAAGGAGGTTTTGGTAATTAAATAAGTCAATTAAAAACAATACGTCTCATTTATTTAATACTTTTCTCTTTTCTTTAGCAATGGAAAAGATATTTATTAGTGTCATATTCTTAGTGCCAGGTATATTTTCTTAAAATGTTATTACTTTAAAAATATCATTACCATCATTATAATAAATATAAATGTTAGTTCATAAAAACCAGAACTCTTACGGTTTTCTTTCTTTTTGATAATATATATCCCACAATTTTCGTTTATACTTTTTGATAATAATTATTAAATTAAAGTGGTTATTAGTATTTTTAAATAACATAATTTTCTTTAAATAAATATTTTATAAAACCACACCGCGATGAACTTTACAGAAAAGTAGACATTAACTCAACTAGAATTAAAGAAATTGATAACAATTATAACAGAAGAAGATTTAATACATATTTTAAGCATGAATATACCTATAAATTTAGTGAAGGATAATGAACTGATTAATGTATAAAACTTGATAAATCGTTAAAGCATCAGTGTACTGCGACGACGAATTAATAGTTTGCATATAATCACTAAATTAGTTAATTTAGAAAGGCTGTCGCTTGTTGGTGATTAAATTAAAGATATTAGTAGCTTATAGAATATGTAAAACGTAAAATATCTAAACCTCTCTGAAAATCTTATTAAAAACTTAAGTGCATTAAGTGCTTTAACAGAATTGATAGAACTAGACCTTAATATCAACTAAATTTGTGATATTTTACCTATAAGTAAATTGCCAAACTTGACCCTTCTTTCGATTTCGCGAAACAAAGTAACTATTATCAAGGCGTTGTCATAATGCACTTAATTGACAACTCTAATGATAAATGGGAATTAAATTAGTGATATTTCACCTGTGTCTAATTTAGTAAATTTGAAACAGCTCAATTTTTCATACAATAAAGTCTCGGATATCAAACCGCTAAGGTAGTTGAGAAATTTAGAAAGTGTATATATGACAAATAACAATATAATTGATTTGTATCCATTAAAGGCTTTGTAATAACTATCAAGTATTTAATGTTCCAATAACAGTATTATATCAGTATGGCCACTAATAGATCTGCAAAATATTCGGTACTTGGGTCTTGATGACAACAAAATAGTAAATTTTGAATTAATTGAGCACCATCAATTTTATTTTGGATATTGTAAGAGCAATTAGCTAGTTCCGTCTTAATCTGAACTTTTATTTAGCTAAAAACTTGATCTGATTTATAAATCAAATGAAACAAAAGTTCAACTTCACACAAAGACTAAATAAAAATAAATGAAATTGAAACTGTAATAAAATATTTAACATGTTTAAATGCACAGAACCTAATTATCTAACAAGCAAAACTATATAATATAACTATTTGTCTAATTCATTACAAGTGGACTTGCTGATCAGTGAGAATATTACCATATTATTATTATAAAAATAAAATGATTCTATGTTAGTAATAATATAGAAAATCAATCTTCTATAATCTAATCTAATTGGTTTATCTGTGTTTATCTCATTCTCTTCAGTCCTAACTGTGTGTTGACAGTTATATTCTCTAAATAAGCGGTCATCATTTTAATTTAATTCAGCTAGCTAATATTTCCAATGATTTACATCCTCAATAGCCTCATATTTTTGTAGTCTTACTCCTCAGAGCTAGCTTAGTAGAAGGTCGAGTCATCCTCACTTTCATAATCGTGTGAATCATTTTATTTACACTCTGCTGATATGTAATCTGAAAATTACTCTGACATAGAACAACGAAAAGCCATACTTGAAGTGGAATTGATTTGGTGAATAATGCTTCATTTATTGCGTGATATTAATTTATGTTTAATCTAAACTTTTTGAATATTGTCTTTTTGGAATTAACAAGTCATAATCTACATTCCATGTTTTCATTTTCACGTGATTTTATGTAGTATTCTCAAGGGGCGAACACTGTCTACTTCACCATTTTTGCAATTGTACGAATTCGATTGTAGTTTTTTCCTTTATTGTAACGCATTTAATTCCTTTTAGTTCTCTTAGTATATTCTCACTCATTATTTCATTTTAGTCCTCCCCAGACACCTTCAGCTATTTCAAGCCCATTTCCATGTGCGCATTTTCTGTGCATGCACGCGCAAATGAAGCAAATGTGGCATCCGCACTCGATTTTGGCGAATTTCATGGAGTCGCTCACGACCACGCTTTTGCAGCAGTCGCACCGTACCGCCGTTTCAACGTGCCTGTGCGTTTCAACGAATTCCTTCTCCTAAAAGCAACTTTTGCACTTTGTGCAGAACCTGTGAGAGATTGAGTGGCACTTTTTGCACTTTTGGCAGTGAACTTACGGTTCATTATTCAACGCGAACCAGCACCCGCAGAAATCACAGCTCGAGTCAAATAGTGGCTGCGAACATTTACTACACGTTTAATTCAGGCCTTATACTTGCTCACACTTAAGGCACTTAATCACGTTGTTGAAAACGAGCGCTGAGCAACTACAGGCGCATTCTGGGCAGGAAACGAACTGTTAACACTCTTAGCACTGCACTTAGCAGTTGGACACGCGGTGAGAGCAAGCATGGACCGGAATAAGGAGATATTTCTCGAATATGAGCTGGGAGGGGTTCAAGGTGGGCCAGTTTAAATTGTGCGGGGTCGAGCGAAATCGCATCAGATTCTCGTGCATTGACAATTACTTACTGAAAATAGTCTTGATCATAATCGGGCGCGCGGGCTATGATATTAAGTGATTAATTTCATTTTATGGCAGATTTAGCGCGGTAGGCACCTATTTCAACAACTTTTCCTGATTATCGCAGATTTAATACCAAATTTTGTGCAAAACTTGTTTCATTGAAGTGGTGCTTAAAATAGAAAATAAGTATTATCTTCTTCTCACTTGTCAACAATAGCAACTATGCATGTTATGTTGTCCTATGAATTTTTGACGAAAGCAGCTCTTACTAATGACTAACTTATCTTTCCTGTTATATCCTTTTTGTTCACCTTTAAAGACTCCAACTCAGCTGGATCAGACTCGGACTTCAATATCTTATCACCCTCCTCTAAATCGTCATTGAAATAGGCGAATACAGCCTTGGCTACATCAGAATCGCCGACAACCTTACCAGATATGCAACTTTCAACAGCTTAAACGGCTTCTTCGTTGCTAATAACATCCCACATACCATCGCAGGCGACCACAACAAAGTCAACGTCACTATATTAAATTTCTTCATAGATTTATGGCAATGCTAAAACTCCATAAATCTTAAAATCGAGATCTCCAATAGCTCTACTAACAGCTAATGTACCGTTGACTCTCATAACACCTCCAAAGTCAAATACTCCAGTGTTAAAATTATCTCTCAATCTAGCTCTTTCTCTTTCGTCACTCGGCTTGTGATCTACGGTGGTGTAAATACTTGATTTTGTTTTTATCAAAACTCTAGCATCACCAGAGTTAGCGGCGACCACCAAACCTCGCTTTAAATCAATTAAACAACAAGCGACAGTTGTACCAACTTGACCTTTATCAGTTTGTTCACAATAGGCTTGGTCAGTTTGAATGATAGCTTCTTGAAGAGCGAGACCGAGTTAGCCAAAACCAATAAATTTTGTATCAATTAATTTTTTGAGCAATTACTGTTTACAATAGCTAGCAGCGTCAATACCACCATGACCATCGAACACCCCTAAAAATTGATATCTTTATTGACCATCTACTCGGACTATGGTAGCTACTTCTTCATCTTCATTTGATGAACGTCTCCCAGTAACAGTAGTACAATTAACTGATAGTGGTTCTGATACAAATGAAGAGAGATCAGGTTGATCTCTGCAGCGCTCAGCTATTAATGAGTCAGCACGACGTATTTTGTCATCGAGTTATTTGATTAAATCATTGTATTATTCCAATTATTAATCGATTTCTTCTATTCTAGAACGGCAAGTTTGTATATTTTGTGGTAATTATTATCCAATCTCTTCTATTTACTCTTCGGAGTATATGAAAGTCAAATTTCTCCCACTCATAGATTAGAAGTGGAATGCATTTATTAATGTAACTTATACAGATATTAATATAATATTACCTTCTTATATTTGAATTAATGATTGAATTACTGATCAATGTATTGACTTTTAACATCAAAATTTGAATCCTTATAAACAAGGACACTATATATTTAATATAGCTAATTTTGAATTGATAACTATAACTTTGAACCAAAAGGTTATTTACCTTACCATTTATAATTTTAAAACATAGATAGAAAACATGAATAGAGATATGGAAACTATGGATAGTGTAGTAACATGCTATTGCAACTAACGGCTTGCGCCTCGCTGCAATGGGATTCAGTATAAGATTAGAATCACCATGAGTGTGGACCACGAGCGCCCTTACGGCCCTTCATGTCACCCTTGACTTCAACGGTGGAGCCTGGAAGACCGGCAGCACCGAAGTATCTGTATTCCTTGCGGGCCTTGCGGGTACCTTGGAGAACTTGGCAGTTCTTGCCGCTTGGGTTTTCCAAGAGGAGGGTGTCGAAGGTCATGCACTTGCCGCCAGCCTTTTCAATGCGGGCCT
Organism: Hexamita inflata; assembly: GCA_963988835.1. Classification (NCBI taxonomy): domain Eukaryota; phylum Fornicata; order Diplomonadida; family Hexamitidae; genus Hexamita; species Hexamita inflata. The sequence goes on from CAXDID010001210.1 coordinate 193,838, forward strand.
TGGCGGTGGCAGTGAAGTGGAGAGCGACGATGGTCATCTTTGGGACGGTCATCAAACGTTCGTCGTTTGTGATGGTGGAGGCGATGACGGCGATCTTGCCTTCTTCCAACTTCTGGGCGACGTTGGAGAGGGACATGACTGGGCGGTTGCTGCGGGAGATGCAGAGTCTTCTGGCGACCTTCTTGGCGAAGTCGGTCTCAGTGAGGTTCTTGGCGGCGTAGTCGAAGGCGGCCTGGATGGTTCTGAGGTAGAAGTTCTTGGACTTTGGAGCCTTGCGGATTGTGTGTCTCTTCAATTCATGAGTCTTGTGGTAGATGGACATATCACAAGAAGTGAGGTGGAGTGGTTGTTTCCGTTTCTGTCTGGGAAATGCAGCTACTGTATGAATATTACACGAAATAATGTGAATTGCAGTTGTTTTCAAAATATTGACAAGCATAAATATATTTTAACGATACTTTAACTTTTATAATGCATAAACTACGTATTATACATAATTACTTTAACTAAATTCTTCTCATTTCATTTCAGTTTTCAATTTTTAACAAATTTCTTAGTATTTTTCTTTGTTAGTCAAATAATCAATTTTTAGATAGTTTTCGACCATTGTGTCTAATTATTCTATTTTTAAACCTTGAATTGATTGTTATACAAATTTTAATTGGTTTTACGATATGCTGGAAGTGTTAATATTTGGAATTTGGCTATATATTTCTTTTATTTAATTTGACACGCTTTATACATCAAATATATGCTACTTAATAATTAACTTAAATAATGTATCGCACAGCTCATTTTCTTTTTATGAAATGAAGTACCTAATTGTCGAATTAATAAATTAAAGTATATTTTCTAATGATTTAGCGTTGAATTCGGCATGGATTCTATTAATATCAATATTTAATATCAATATTTCACTGAATAAGAGGTTGATTATTCCTTTGTTTTGAATTTACAAAGTTTAAAATTCATCTAAAAACTCAAATTAATCGCTTGTAATAGTTTGTTCCGTACCCGAAAAGCTTATAATCTTTGATGAAGCGAATTCATCATTTGCTTCTCGTTCTAGCATTTCATTGTAAAATATGTTATTCATAGAATACACTAATTTTGGTATCTTAAGATTCTCATTGGACTCTACGATACTGATATGAGTATAAAATAGTTAAAGAATTCGTTATATTTCAGCTTCTTTGTTGATATATATTAGAAGAACGGAAACTGCTTAGAATTAAGCTTCAATTAAATCATAGAAGCTTAAAAACTCTTCAGTTTGAATTTTATTTAAAAATTATTTGCCAAAATCTGTCAAAATAAACTAATTGGATGATGCTTGAATTGGTTTACAAATAGGTTCGTCAAAGTACAAGAAATTCAAATTTTTTGTATCAAAATTTAGAACACGATTAATAATTAAATCTGAAAGCTAGTATATAAGGTCAAAATTAGCTATTAATTTAGCTTAATTAGCATAAATGTGCCTCCATATTCTTAATATTTGGATGTTGTTTAAAATTTATACAAATTTGCCTATAATTTTGATAGTGTATTCTGCGTTTTGCTCTTCGCTAAGCATTTTAAGCAAGTTATTGGTGAACTGCACTTGATTATGTGATATGTATTCATTAACAGTTTATATTTCGCAATTGTCGATTACTTGGGCGAGTTGGCCAATAATCAGGAATTTGTCGTTATTTGGGAATTTGTCAAATAGTATTTGCAGTCCGGTGATGTAGTCCTGAATATATTCTTTATTTATTGTTTTTGGTTCAGTTTATAATAAGATCATTAAATGTTTTAGTTTCTAACTCTGCGCGGCAATGAGTATTTTTGTGTTTATATCGCAGGCCTCGAATACATCATCGGCATTAATTTTTTGAATGTGTTTGTTCTTCGTTTTATAGTCCAAAGTGTTAATGTATGTGTATTATTTTGTGTGTAGCGCGAATTCAATTAAAGTCTCTTTATTTTCGACCATAAGATCTTTAAATAATAATTCTTTATTATCTTTAAAATGGTCGTAAATGAGTTTCTGTTGTAAAAACGGTTCATTTACAAAATCAATTTTGAGCTCTTCGAATGTTTTGTTTATTTAGTTCGATTCAGAACAATATGCTTTCAGTAAGTAATACCGGTTCCTAAGTGAAGTGAACGAATCCATTTTTAAACCTCTTAAAGATTCTGGAGTGAGAAACTGGAGGAGTGGAAGCGTATCATTTGTTATCTCCTAAAGTAGTGTGTCTTGATTGCTCAAAATAACATCAAAATCTTTAATTGGTAAAAGGAGGTCGTCAGCGGTCAGAAGCACGTACTGCTTTGCAATTGAGAACGCAGCTTATGCTTACACAGAATCTTGCAGCTCAAGCTTCAACTACTGTATGAATTAACGAGAATCAAGCAGCGTATTCTGCAAAAACTAAAGACGCACACGCTAATAGCTGATTTAAAGAACCCTACTCATTGAAGCGAACAATTAAACGATAATAAAATAAATCACATTTACACACATAATTAAATATTTCACACTCCCAGAAATGCTTTAGTTTGAACGGCCACAAACAGTAGCTATGACCATGGTTGACGATACACTGGCCATAGCTACTCCATTTTCAATAGAACTGTTTTCAACACTCCATTTTGATAGAATTTGTATTTTTTAAGTTACAACTGCAATATCATAAATGACTTACAATGATAGTTACTTTGTGGCTGGAAATCCATTTGAACTAGCTATTTTTGAGCTTTAAGATGGGATCTACACAGAACTATACAAAATAAGTGGCCGCTTCGAGAGCGTTCGGTTAATAGATTCTTAGATATATTTCATTTCAGAGGGAGATTTATTTTATTACGATGTTATTGAATGTATGTTTGTTTTGGTGCGAGCAGGAGTTGAATAATATTATGTAATTGAGCTGAATTAATAGAGCTACCTTCTGGTTTAAACACAATCTGCGTTGGAGCTTTGGTCGAAGTACTGCGAGTTGCTTCAAACACAGGAAAGAGTGTGCGTTACAGCTTCTTATAAGTAATTTTTTGTATCAGACGGTTTCTTATTCCAAATTCTCACTCCATAGACACCATTCTAAAAATTTAAGATAAGTTTGAGTTAAATCTCAAAGTTCACGTTGCAACATCAAATAAGCGGCCTCGAGATGAATTAGAACTTCATGAATCAAAAAGTGTGCGAGGTGAGCGAGAAATGCCTTCTGAATGATAATGTTCTTATTCAGCTTAGGGGATCCTTGATTCAGATAAGGTAGCATTAGAATAACAAAATTGGGCTCATGTACCTGAACAACGTGGTGAGCGAGCTAAAACAGTAATTTCAAGTTAAAGTGCACCCACTCCTACGCGACACATAAAACATTGCGGTTCTGAAGCAAAACGATCCAAAGCAGCTCTTTCACCATCCGGGCAACGCGCAAACGAACTTCTCCGAGCACGAGACCATCCGGGTTACTTCGACATCCAAAAAACTAAAAATGTATTAAAACGGAACCAAAATCGGCTCCCTTGATTTAAGTTAAACTGAATAAGAGATAATAATCGGAGAGCACATAACAAACGAAAGTGGTACCTTCGTCGTTTCATTCACTCTTCTGTAAAATGAGCTGGCAAAAATGGCAGACAGTATTTAAATGGTGTAAAAATCAGGCACACCAATAACATTTAATGAATTATAAGTTAAGATTCAAGCGCTTAGTCAGTTTGGAATAAATATTAGTGAATAAGACATAATTTAGTTGTACACGCTGTACACACAAAAGGGGTTGTCTCACTGTCAAATAACGAGCAACAAGGAAATACTTGCAAATCTGGGAACTGACAGCGAGTGCGATGCGTACACTTGCAAAATCTTGCAAATTACTCCGCAAAGCTTCGCGAGCAAGACGCAAGTGCAGATGAACGCAGTAATAGACATAACTCAATTCTAGCAAATATAAAAATTCATTCCAAGCAGCAATATGTGCGAGAGCATATATCTGAAGGAGTAATTACGATTCTTCAAGTTATTCAGCTTAAAGGAAAATATAGTGCTCTGTGCTCCAAATTTTAGCAAAACCAGCATTTACGTATTCGACAAGCAAATGAAGCTGCAAAGATCCCAGCCAGTTCAGTACTTCATTCCACAATAAGTGTTTTAAATATCAACGCACATAATTATAATTGATATCAGGGGTACTTTATTCACGTTCACAGATAAAAATGAACTAATTCAACTTCAAAGTGGAATTTAAAACGCAACTATTTGCAATTACTGCTCTCAGCAGTTCATTTACTTCAAAAGAGAGCAGAACGGAATCCTCATGAACCAATATCTAGATGTGATTATTGAAAAATAGAACATGTACAAACCAATATTACTTTACCTCTTGAGCTAAAAACAGAGTGAAATAAAATTTGCCCAGCTAACGATGGACAACGTTTACAGTTAAAATGACATCATCGAGGCATACTCTGACTACATTCAGCTGAACTTCAAGCAAAACCAGATGATAACTCCACTATTACAGTGCTAAAAACAGCTGTTACTGCACATCCAGATGAACGCTATTATACACTTTATAAAACGCTAAGACAGCGAGTAAGTAAATAAAATACTAACTGAACAAAACACATCGGCAGACGCCCTGCTGAAAATATGCATTTAAAACAAATTCGCACACCTGGCCTATATGCTATTCAACTACACTGACTACGACGCAAGTTAATTCATAGATTTTCTCTTCAAGTGCTTTTCACCTGACCTAGCTCTGAAAGTAATTGAGAACTATCCTCAATATTCCTACAAATTTGAAAATGTAAACCTGATCTACCCAGTTTTGTATCTGTCGCTAAACGGCTACCAAGTTCCCCAATTCACTACGCAAACCCCATCTCACAAATTTATCTCTGAGCTTCTTTATGTGATAGATATCAAAGACGAGAAAATAGGCCTTCGGGATCCGAACCCCGTCTCTCTTGATATCAATTGGAAAAGCAGCTTCAGGCTGGACGAAATTAATCGATTGAGCGTGCAGCAGATTCTAGAGATACATGATATTCGAAATATTTCTATCGAATTGCATGAGGCGCTGTGCTTAATGGGAATTAAATGAAAAATGTATTTCAAACTCCATGAACATCGCTGGTTATATTTTTGTCTAGCCTAACGATAAATAGACAGGAAACGAGTCTGCAGCTGAGTTAATAATGGTGCAGTATCCAGTAATTATATCTACAGTATTCACTTAAAAGTCAAACGACGTCAAACAGAGTATTCGATTCGGCTTAAGATGAATCCACTTATCAAGTATGGGTTGTGATTTACCTTGTAATAACGTATAGTTCTATTAAGTGAGATGGGTCTTCCTATTTTGATATTACTCGTAAATATTGAATAAATACATTGTGAACATAAATGCAACAACAACCACAGTATAAATATATGCTTGTATATCTGTTATGATATGTATTTACCTATTAGTTTTAAATATCATTACACTAGAAATGATAATTGTAAAAATCTGTAAGTATTTGTGAATTTGGTACTTTGTCAGCGATAAGAAGAGAACAAAGATGTTACTTTCAGTTGTGTAAGAACTAATAGAGGGTTTGAATTTATATATCACTCGAAAATAACTTGATGTATTTTAACGTTCCCATGCATGTGTACATTGAATAAATACATGCATATTTCACCTTCTCGAATGATAAATGAAGACATATATGATTGATTACGACTAGAACAAATTAAATCTATGGATCGGCTAAAATAATTTATGAGCTTGACATGTACTAACTTGGCAGCAATTATGATTAAACATTTAAATTTAAATATGTTAACATATATTTACTACTTTCTAACTAGATTGGGAATTTGAGTAACTACAACAACCAAAGAGGTTCCTTGGTACTAGAGTTGGATAATTCCACGTATAACGACCGATTTTGTCCACATCAGAGCATGACGTGGTAATTTTACGTGGTTATTTAAAATTTTCGATCGTGAAAGTTGTGAGTAGTCATTTTTTGCATTTTTAGCTCATTCCAAAATGTGGTGTAGGTGGACGATAATAATTGATTTAGTATATATTGTGACATCGTATTAAATTCTATTCCACGGTTATACCCCCAACCTTAAATCGCTCACTTACTTTTTGCCCTTTAAAATTTATGTGATGTAATTTATCATTAATCACTATTTTGTACGCTTAATACACATTTTATTACTATATCACTCCATTTTCATTGTTATTTTCTGTTATTTACTATCAAATCTACTATTACTGCTTTAAAATTGTAAATATTTGGCTGATCGCTACAACATAATTATATAAATGACGTTTATATGATTAAGTAATGCATATTCACTCAGTAGAGTTGAAATTAGTAGCATCACACACCAATTAAATTATAATTTGTTGTATTTTATCATATTTAAGTGCACTATTTGCATTTATTGCTAATTTATATCACTATTTGTCATTAATGTCACTTGATATTATTTATCAGGTCATAAAATATCATTTTAACTTCATTCAAAAAGTGGTGTGAAATTCAAAATATTAGGGCAAGGGAAAATTAACAAAAAGGTGGACTAAACTGCTTCAAAATCGGCTGGTTTAAGGTTGGGTGTATAACCTATTCCACCTCTAATTAATAATAAATATCATAATTTAAATAACACTTAAAAATGGAATAAACGTGTTTAGAATATTATAATTATACTGCCGTATGTATTTTTATGATGAAAAAGTTCTAAAATTTTAAGTATTCTATAAAAATTTATACTTCATAATAATTATTCTGAATAGTGCTAATTATTCTTTATTTTCAGCTAAAATCTGTACAAATTGGGTTTAAACTAATAGCTTACTGGAAACCTGCAAATATAACATATTTGCTAAGTTGAAATAATTGACAAAATTACCACGTCCATCATTAATTACCACGTCAGTTTAGCTATTCCCACGTCAAATTACCCATCTCTACCTTGGTACTACCAAGTTGGTAGCCTAACTATTTATCATACTTATCCTCGATGTCAGCTCAGCAGGTAATCTACTCTTTACTGAGTTCCTTACAAACATAAATAATCAAATAAATTAAAAATATAATCATTCAACATCCACTGTCAGAAATGAAATAGTTTCCGTCTTACTATTAAACATGAACATCCTCACAATTCGGAATTGCAACACCATTTATACTTGAAAACCCAAGAGATTTTGTTGAAGAGATTTATATTTATCCAAAAGCTGAATTAGGACACTAACTAATGATGTTGTTGTAATTGAATTAAGCTGTTGAATATATATTTATGGAATCAATTAATGAATTATATATTTATGTTAAGGTACGAATTTACTAATTCGTTGAGTAGATAGAACTAAAAAGTGAACCGATACTTGAACTGTTTCCAGCAATATAAAATATAATATTACTTATAACTATATTGCTAATTATTATACTTTATGTTTCATGTTATTAGCAAATAGCAGCCCCAATAACATTGATATATGCATTTACTGTAAAATTTGAATTAGTTATACAAGAATTAAATATATTAATTTGATAGCTATAAACAATAGTTGCAAGTAATCCCGCACAATAATTATTATTACCTTATGATTATAAGTTTAAATACATTATTTTAACTTAACTAATATTTATATTAGATTTCATAATATATCCATTTAATCCACCATTCTAAACCTCCAGAACGTGATACACTACCAATAGATTATATAATAGAATTATTAAATTTAACATTAGATAATTAAATTTAACAAATTTCAACATATGCAACTATACCGGCGGAATAACAAATTTGATCATTACAAATAGCTTTTATTAATACATTTAAAACTGTAATATCAGCTACAAAAATATTTGTCTCCTTACAAATAGATTAAATAGCGCCAGCAAATGATGCGCCACTTAATGATTAACTATTTATTGTCGAGTTATAAATATAACATCTGTTTATAACTAAATCATCACAATTAGTTATGTATCCTATAACACCAGAAGAATACGAATTATTATTTGATGCTATGCTATTTACTGATATATTAATTTGTAAACCATTATATTGATTAATATTATTAGATGTTTGACTATCAACATGTCCAAATACTCCACCACTGCACGAGTTGCTAATTTTAGGTAAACTGGTAACATTAGAATTTAGCAGAACTAAATTATTGATAGTGAAATTAGAATTTTATTAACCACTAATGAGTGCAACATTCATAGCGGCACTCACATTTCCTAAAACACTTGTATCATTAATCCCAACATATTTAGCCTAACATTAACCGATTACAGCAGCTATATTAATCTCACTATCATCGTAGCTCACTTTTGAAATAGATATAAAATAGATATTTAAACTACGAAATTAGCCTAGAACACAATTTGATGATAAATATCCAATCGTTCCGAAATTTGAGAACGAGCCGTTTCCTGAAACTGAATAATTTATTTTCACATTGTTTAATGAAATCTTCCCTCCAATATTTCCGAACAAGCCAGACTAATTTACAATTGAGTCAGAATACAACGTTAATTCAATAACACACAGATTATTAATTGAAATTAATGATGAGCTAGATAAACCAACTATCAAACCAGAACAATTAATATAATTTGTTGTTTGCTTCAAATATGCATTAAAAGCAGAATTTACCAAAATTAGAGAGGAAGAGCTAATTTATGAGATTATACCACCATATTGAAACTAAACTGAACTTGAGGAAGACTAAGTAGTCAGTTAACTATTAATATTAGTTGAACCTATGGTTAAAACTAATTACTTTATTTACACAAAAGAAGATGAAACAAATGCAAAAAGATACGATGATGAATTACCAAACAAAAACACTTATGGATTAAAATTAACATTATTTATTGAAATTTAAGCCTAATAAGAATTTAGAACACAAAGTGTCATAAATTGAGAGCTCTAATATATTCCGATAATTTAATAATTTCTAATATTCAAAATATTGTTCTAAGTACATATTAATGATATACTACCAGCGCTTTAATATGAAATTAATAAATTAATTAATAAATTTCTTATATTAGAACCTGTAGATAATCTGGTTAATATATTCAATTGTGCTGATGTAGTTATTAGGGATCCTAATTTTGAAATTATATTTATATTACTCATAATTTATATACTCGAATCAGAAATTATAGATCCAGACTAAATTTACTAACCACCTAATTCTATTTTTAAATTATAAAAATATGATTATAAATTATAAAGCGAAAATGAGTTGGTTAAAGAATTATCTTACACAAAAATAAAGGCGTTGTTTACTATTTGAGAGTCTCCAAATACATAAGAAGAAAAATTAGAAAGACTAACTGTATGTGATATTGCTTAAATATCAAATTGCTGTGTGAATATATATTAATTACATATTAGGTCTGGAAGTGATAAATCAGTTATGTCTAACTCAACTTCTAATTCTGCTTTTTCCAAATTTATCAGTTAATTTTATAAATCCGATACTGTACTTAACAATGTTTCAATAGTAATATTCTATTGTATATTTATCAGATTTAGTGTTGTAAAATTATTTGATATTTCAGTATTTTTCAGTTTAATGGATTCGCTTAAATTATCAATAAAAGTTGTTAAACTTACGTTCATCGTATTCAAATTATTAATTGAATATTAAACATCTTTCTATATATCAATTGCTGTATTATTTAACTCAGATATTAAATATTTAATACTTGTTAGCTGATTAATCAAATTAATACAATTTGAGCCATTTAATATATATCCTGTGGTACAAACGCATTATGTATTGTTAAATATAAATGGTTCCACACAAATATACGTACTATTAATTTCAATTAACTAACCATTTATAAGTATATCTACACATATACCATATACAAATTTATCATTTTGACATATTTATGTACAATCAGCACTAATTGGATTGGAAAGTGTTAACATAATTTAAGGATTAGAAAATTATGAACAAGAAACCACATTATTTATGATTATATTGGTTGAAATATTGATTTCAGCTACAAAAATTCCATTATTTAGATTATTAAAGTTATATCCTAATAAATGAACATTGTTTAAAGCAAACGAACTCATTAATGTTTAAATAGTAAAAGCTATTCCAGCAGATGAAAAGCTTGAAAATCTATATTGAATGGATGTATTTTGAATTTCAATAATATCTTGGTTATTAAAAACAACACCAGAAAGCATGGATCCAAATGCGACGAATACTAAAGTTGATGTTGAAATAGAAATATCGCATTTGAAACAAATTAGTGATCCCTTAAAGCAGTTGTATGTTATGGTAATATTGATTATTGATTGCTTGATATTTTTAATATTAAAGTTAAATCCAAAAACGGCAAAATTATTATCGTTGCTTATTGAGCTTATTATTGAAGATTTCGTTACAGATTCTGTATTAACAAATATGTTATATTGTTTTTATTATTGAGAAATCATTGATATATTATTTAGCATTAGTAGACTATTAATATGTTAACTTTTTTAACAATATTAATATTATTAATCATTTAATAATATATTTTAGTCACAATTATTATTAAATTATTATCTTAATATACGATTAATGATAAATATAGAAGAAAGTGTGATACTCATTATTTATTAAATATTTAAGTAGTTTATTAAATATTTAAATTCAAGTTCTAGAGTTATAAATGTGAAAATAAGAAATTCAATTATTATATGCAATTCTTCAGAACTTAATACTCACAGTGGTGGAATAAATGCAGTTATCGATTCTACGAATGATTATTAACTAAATGTTAATGTTAACGATTTGTAAATATGTTCAAATTCAGTTCAAGGTATTAATTACAATGGTGGATTAAATGGATATATTATGAAATCTAATATAAATATTAGTTAAGTTAAAATAATGTATTTAAACTTATAATCATAAGGTAATAATAATTATTGTGCGGGATTACTTGCAACTATTGTTTATAGCTATCAAATTAATATATTTAATTCTTGTATAACTAATTCAAATTTTACAGTAAATGCATATATCAATGTTATTGGGGCTGCTATTTGCTAATAACATGAAACATAAAGTATAATAATTAGCAATATAGTTATAAGTAATATTATATTTTATATTGCTGGAAACAGTTCAAGTATCGGTTCACTTTTTAGTTCTATCTACTCAACGAATTAGTAAATTCGTACCTTAACATAAATATATAATTCATTAATTGATTCCATAAATATATATTCAACAGCTTAATTCAATTACAACAACATCATTAGTTAGTGTCCTAATTCAGCTTTTGGATAAATATAAATCTCTTCAACAAAATCTCTTGGGTTTTCAAGTATAAATGGTGTTGCAATTCCGAATTGTGAGGATGTTCATGTTTAATAGTAAGACGGAAACTATTTCATTTCTGACAGTGGATGTTGAATGATTATATTTTTAATTTATTTGATTATTTATGTTTGTAAGGAACTCAGTAAAGAGTAGATTACCTGCTGAGCTGACATCGAGGATAAGTATGATAAATAGTTAGGCTACCAACTTGGTAGTACCAAGGTAGAGATGGGTAATTTGACGTGGGAATGGCTAAACTGACGTGGTAATTAATGATGGACGTGGTAATTTTGTCAATTATTTCAACTTAGCAAATATGTTATATTTGCAGGTTTCCAGTAAGCTATTAGTTTAAACCCAATTTGTACAGATTTTAGCTGAAAATAAAGAATAATTAGCACTATTCAGAATAATTATTATGAAGTATAAATTTTTATAGAATACTTAAAATTTTAGAACTTTTTCATCATAAAAATACATACGGCAGTATAATTATAATATTCTAAACACGTTTATTCCATTTTTAAGTGTTATTTAAATTATGATATTTATTATTAATTAGAGGTGGAATAGGTTATACACCCAACCTTAAACCAGCCGATTTTGAAGCAGTTTAGTCCACCTTTTTGTTAATTTTCCCTTGCCCTAATATTTTGAATTTCACACCACTTTTTGAATGAAGTTAAAATGATATTTTATGACCTGATAAATAATATCAAGTGACATTAATGACAAATAGTGATATAAATTAGCAATAAATGCAAATAGTGCACTTAAATATGATAAAATACAACAAATTATAATTTAATTGGTGTGTGATGCTACTAATTTCAACTCTACTGAGTGAATATGCATTACTTAATCATATAAACGTCATTTATATAATTATGTTGTAGCGATCAGCCAAATATTTACAATTTTAAAGCAGTAATAGTAGATTTGATAGTAAATAACAGAAAATAACAATGAAAATGGAGTGATATAGTAATAAAATGTGTATTAAGCGTACAAAATAGTGATTAATGATAAATTACATCACATAAATTTTAAAGGGCAAAAAGTAAGTGAGCGGTTTAAGGTTGGGGGTATAACCGTGGAATAGAATTTAATACGATGTCACAATATATACTAAATCAATTATTATCGTCCACCTACACCACATTTTGGAATGAGCTAAAAATGCAAAAAATGACTACTCACAACTTTCACGATCGAAAATTTTAAATAACCACGTAAAATTACCACGTCATGCTCTGATGTGGACAAAATCGGTCGTTATACGTGGAATTATCCAACTCTAGTACCAAGGAACCTCTTTGGTTGTTGTAGTTACTCAAATTCCCAATCTAGTTAGAAAGTAGTAAATATATGTTAACATATTTAAATTTAAATGTTTAATCATAATTGCTGCCAAGTTAGTACATGTCAAGCTCATAAATTATTTTAGCCGATCCATAGATTTAATTTGTTCTAGTCGTAATCAATCATATATGTCTTCATTTATCATTCGAGAAGGTGAAATATGCATGTATTTATTCAATGTACACATGCATGGGAACGTTAAAATACATCAAGTTATTTTCGAGTGATATATAAATTCAAACCCTCTATTAGTTCTTACACAACTGAAAGTAACATCTTTGTTCTCTTCTTATCGCTGACAAAGTACCAAATTCACAAATACTTACAGATTTTTACAATTATCATTTCTAGTGTAATGATATTTAAAACTAATAGGTAAATACATATCATAACAGATATACAAGCATATATTTATACTGTGGTTGTTGTTGCATTTATGTTCACAATGTATTTATTCAATATTTACGAGTAATATCAAAATAGGAAGACCCATCTCACTTAATAGAACTATACGTTATTACAAGGTAAATCACAACCCATACTTGATAAGTGGATTCATCTTAAGCCGAATCGAATACTCTGTTTGACGTCGTTTGACTTTTAAGTGAATACTGTAGATATAATTACTGGATACTGCACCATTATTAACTCAGCTGCAGACTCGTTTCCTGTCTATTTATCGTTAGGCTAGACAAAAATATAACCAGCGAAATAAATAGCTCCAGATAATTATTATGGCTGTAATATGATACACTAAACTACTAAATGCTATATAAATTATAAATATTGTATATAAATCGGCGTTTCATTAGAACTGATGAATTTAGAAATAAAACACTTCAAAAGATATCGAGTTGCGGTTGAGCTTGGATCGTTATCGCTACTTACAAACGCATTCGCATCCAATCACGTTTGCATTTTTTTATGAAATATTTCTTATATGTGCAAAACTCTTGTATATGTGAGCGTTTTAGCCGATCCATAGATTTAATTTGTTCTAGTCGTAATCAATCATATATGTCTTCATTTATCATTCGAGAAGGTGAAATATGCATGTATTTATTCAATGTACACATGCATGGGAACGTTAAAATACATCAAGTTATTTTCGAGTGATATATAAATTCAAACCCTCTATTAGTTCTTACACAACTGAAAGTAACATCTTTGTTCTCTTCTTATCGCTGACAAAGTACCAAATTCACAAATACTTACAGATTTTTACAATTATCATTTCTAGTGTAATGATATTTAAAACTAATAGGTAAATACATATCATAACAGATATACAAGCATATATTTATACTGTGGTTGTTGTTGCATTTATGTTCACAATGTATTTATTCAATATTTACGAGTAATATCAAAATAGGAAGACCCATCTCACTTAATAGAACTATACGTTATTACAAGGTAAATCACAACCCATACTTGATAAGTGGATTCATCTTAAGCCGAATCGAATACTCTGTTTGACGTCGTTTGACTTTTAAGTGAATACTGTAGATATAATTACTGGATACTGCACCATTATTAACTCAGCTGCAGACTCGTTTCCTGTCTATTTATCGTTAGGCTAGACAAAAATATAACCAGCGAAATAAATAGCTCCAGATAATTATTATGGCTGTAATATGATACACTAAACTACTAAATGCTATATAAATTATAAATATTGTATATAAATCGGCGTTTCATTAGAACTGATGAATTTAGAAATAAAACACTTCAAAAGATATCGAGTTGCGGTTGAGCTTGGATCGTTATCGCTACTTACAAACGCATTCGCATCCAATCACGTTTGCATTTTTTTATGAAATATTTCTTATATGTGCAAAACTCTTGTATATGTGAGCGTTTTAGCCGATCCATAGATTTAATTTGTTCTAGTCGTAATCAATCATATATGTCTTCATTTATCATTCGAGAAGGTGAAATATGCATGTATTTATTCAATGTACACATGCATGGGAACGTTAAAATACATCAAGTTATTTTCGAGTGATATATAAATTCAAACCCTCTATTAGTTCTTACACAACTGAAAGTAACATCTTTGTTCTCTTCTTATCGCTGACAAAGTACCAAATTCACAAATACTTACAGATTTTTACAATTATCATTTCTAGTGTAATGATATTTAAAACTAATAGGTAAATACATATCATAACAGATATACAAGCATATATTTATACTGTGGTTGTTGTTGCATTTATGTTCACAATGTATTTATTCAATATTTACGAGTAATATCAAAATAGGAAGACCCATCTCACTTAATAGAACTATACGTTATTACAAGGTAAATCACAACCCATACTTGATAAGTGGATTCATCTTAAGCCGAATCGAATACTCTGTTTGACGTCGTTTGACTTTTAAGTGAATACTGTAGATATAATTACTGGATACTGCACCATTATTAACTCAGCTGCAGACTCGTTTCCTGTCTATTTATCGTTAGGCTAGACAAAAATATAACCAGCGAAATAAATAGCTCCAGATAATTATTATGGCTGTAATATGATACACTAAACTACTAAATGCTATATAAATTATAAATATTGTATATAAATCGGCGTTTCATTAGAACTGATGAATTTAGAAATAAAACACTTCAAAAGATATCGAGTTGCGGTTGAGCTTGGATCGTTATCGCTACTTACAAACGCATTCGCATCCAATCACGTTTGCATTTTTTTATGAAATATTTCTTATATGTGCAAAACTCTTGTATATGTGAGCGTTTTAGCCGATCCATAGATTTAATTTGTTCTAGTCGTAATCAATCATATATGTCTTCATTTATCATTCGAGAAGGTGAAATATGCATGTATTTATTCAATTACTGATTAGTAATTAGTATTATTTCAATTTATTTAATTTCTAATAACACATCTAATAAAATATTTATAATTTTTTTAATTATTTAGGACGGAACTACCGAAACATTCCACAGTGATATAATATTTTTATTGCAAATATTGAAATACATATACTATTCAAGTATCGTCAAGCTACGAAATCTACGTTTTGTATGTTGAAGTAAACTACAACATTAATTTGATAATTGTTAAAGTGGCAATGCGAAAACTTTAAATAATTGAGGTAACTGAGACAATTTAATATTGTTTAGCGTAGAGTTTAAAATTTCATTCACAATGTTTCTTAAAATCCAAATTATAGAAAATTTGTTCTAAATGGTATATAAAAAGAGAAGTACCCTATTTCAGTTTATTGTTACCCTTTATATTTGTATGGATTCGGCTAAGATTTTCTATTTTCACGCTGTGTAGCTAAATAGGTGTTATTACAAATATATCACTCGTGACCTGTACCCTCGTCAATGAATTTATACGAACTTATGATTAATTATTGTAGATTAATAAAGAGTTTGACATTAAAAAATTTGCAGTGTCTTTAAAATAGTTGTCATTGATACTAGTTACGCTGTTGATTTCATTAGTATACCTGATAAAACTGTTATAATGTATTATTCTAGCTTTAATATTATTTTAGCTTTCTATGTAACGAAATAATTTTGGTTTCCATCATTAAAATTGGAGTGGATTTTAGCCTGCGGCCATATTTATATATAGACAATATAATATTATAACAAAAAGTTATCAAACGGTATGAAAAGGAATCCGGATTTCTGTAGTAGTCACAAACTGTGTGAAAATAAAAGCATCACGCAAATTACATCTATATTGGTCTTTATTTTTTGATCTATATTTCTTGTCTTCACAACTAACAGATTCTTTTGATTTATAAAAGTAATTAAATAACCTAAAAAGTCATCACTTACTCAGAATGCGCATCACACTGCACATATAGCTCAGCAGCAGCCCTACCACCGAGTTATAGTCTCCCTCGAATCGAGTATCGCTACTGGAGCCAGATTACTCAGCTACCACGAACTCGGAAACAACAAATACGAAAAAATTGGCTTTATTCTATTATAGAAGTAACACTTATATAATGTATGTTTAACACCTTATCTAATAAATTAATCGAACTTACAAAATTTGTGCAATGTAAGCTAAATTTAGCGCTATGTCAAAAGATAAATATTTAGTCTATCAGTGTCTATAATATGTCTATAATATATCTATAATGCATTTTAAATAATCGTTTCACAATTCGTCTTCATTAGCTTACACGATTGTTTTAACTTGTCTCTAGAACACTAACTTGAATCTTTGTTAAATGAGCGGGATAGCGCTAATCAACACGCATATTAGTACTGAAGCTACAGTTATAGCGACAATGCACAATTTCGCATTGTGTTCGAACTGCGTCACGTCGCTTTTGTACATGTTGTCCAGCGTGATTTGGTCAATGATATTTCCGTTTTCTTTGATGACTGCGGTTACAATCAATTTGTTTATAGATTATTTAGCCACCATATCTAGAATCTCAGCCACTTATTCGTTTGTGAGTTGTAAACTTACGTTATATGAAAATTTTAGCTGACTATTTACGATGCTTGTTTTCATACCACTAGTTATGTTAAGCTCAAAATCTACTTGTTACCCTTCTACAAGCTTGCAGTACTTGGAATCTACATGTCTTTCAAATATCACATTTATTCCGTTTTATTGAACGAATCCATCGGCCCTCAGAAAACAGGAGTCCTTCATATCAAAAATTAACGTGCTCACAGCTGAGAGCAATTAATCGTCCCTGTAAAACTGAACTTAAAACAGGGCGAGAAAATTCGGGTCCTTCATTTCAAGCAGTTTTTCGAGGTTGTTTAAGCATTAAACTGGGTCCCTGAGCTGTTCACAAGTAAAAATTCTCCTCTCATTTTTGAATTAAAAGTAGTTCGTGTCCAAATCGAACGCCATTTGAGCGATTCTGGGCACTTGTTGTGTTTACTTTGTGATAAAATTGTCTTTCAGCTGTAATTCGGGCGGAATTGAGGCAGAGAAGCCCACGAGCTCCAAAACGCACCTATTAGGCTGCATTGTGTTTATCTGACTGTTGTAATAATCTGATAAAGGACCAGAAAACGGAGGGAAAGAAACTTGAGCGGTGTTCAAATAAAAGTCAAGATAAAACGCGTTCTGTTGAATGGTGAGCTTTACCTCCTAAAATGCACCAGCAAAAAGTGAATAGGAAATGAACGCGGACTGAATATTTGCAATCACCGGCACAGCGCTTTTGAAATAGATATGGAACTCGAAGTAGAGAATCCACGTGCTAATGCCCTTCACGTTCATTTTCGGGATATTAATATTGAAAATAGTCTAGCCAGAAGACAACGGAGGCTAATTTGATAAAGTGAGCTCGGAACCAACTTTCAGCTTCTCAAACCTGTCTATGTCTCTGTTGTCGTACACGATAAAGAAGTCCATGCTCTCTACTTCCAACATGCGCCCAGGAACTAATGGAGAATTCAGCTGCGGGCAGTTACCAGATGGCTCCGTAAACAATGCTAAGTTGTCTAAATCCAAAACGGAAAATACGTTTTTGAAGCAGTCCAGCTGAAGGCCTTTTTCGGCCTACACTGCACCCATAACCACTCTTGTGAAGTGTATTTACGACTCTATTGTCACTATTACCTGGTCTGAAGCGAAATAGGTGTCGTCAAGGCACTGAGTACACAGGATTTGAATTCCAACCGTGGTTTCGTAAGAGAAATCAAAGATTATCTGCGAAACTGGAACGAAACTACCGTTTCCATACACCAACCCAGTTGCGTACACAGTCACATTTATGCCTCTCGGGAGTTAGCTACACTCTATTTTATTCGTGGGAGTCAAAGAAATCCTGAAAGACCTTTGACCGTTGATGCTGATCAGCTTAACATTTGATGCTGGTGTGTAACAATCCTACAACTCGAGCTTCTCGCTCTGGAGCAAGTCAGCTAGTACTAATGCGATGTTTATCATTTGGAGCGATTATTCTATTTTTACAAAATATTAATTAATTATTTATAATTTAATTATAATTCTATTATTATTTCAAGCTTTTCAAATAATTTTTCAATTGTATACCTTTTAAGATGAATGTGACTACAATGAACTGCTCTACAATGAAGGTTGTCTTTGTGCAAATATGTATCTATTAAAAATTGTACACTTTACATATATTTGTTCTACGTATATTTATAAATAGATAATTTTTATTAGTTATTTCGTTAATATATAAATACCTTTCAAAAACTTGTAAAACTTGTATCAAATAAAAAGTACAGTAAAGTACAATAAAAAATATAAATAGAAACATTGTATCAATAATACTTTATTATAACCTCAACCTATGATTAATATAGTTTTAGGATGTACATAATGTACACATTTTTTTAATTAGTATATGAGCTCTTGAATACATTTAAAGAATTATAGAATTTATATGCGATATATACAAACAACATAAAAATAATGTCAACAAGATCAAAAAAACAAACCGAAAAAAACAATAGTGATAATGGTGAGCGTGATATTTAGTTGGTTAACTGCAGTGTGGTAATTATATGTAAAAAGCGCCTAGTCATTTTGGGGAAGTGTGAATAAAGGAAGTAGGTTATCCTTAGTAGGCATATATGCCTACTAAGGATAATGCGTAGGTTTCTTATTGATCTCAGTTAAGACAATGGATGGCTATAGTTTGAACCTAGTAGTATATTCGTGAAAAAATATATTAAAAATAGTATATCTACAATTTCTTGATATCAGCACAGCATCATTCGCGGTTAATAAATTTAATTTTAATAAATATCAGCTTATTGCTTCTTTTGATTTATAAAAGTAATTAAATAACCTGCAAAGTCATCACTTACTCAGAACGCGCATCACGCTGCACAGATAGCTCAGCGGGAGCCCGACGACCGAGTTATAGTCCCCCTCGAAGCCCCAGATCCACTTCCCGGCCACACTTTGCGCTCCGTATCCCCCAGCCTTGTCATATGGTTCCTTGGTCAGCACGTATTACTAAATTTCTTCCTCCGTTATTTTTGTAAAATACACTTTGCACACGCCCACGAACTGAACTATTACATTTTCCCCTCTAATTATTTTGAACTCCTCAATGTTCCCCCTATTTAACTGTTCGATTGTTTTTTCCTGCTCAAGTGAAAGAGTTTTTAATAAAATAGTTACACCGGAGTAAACGGTGTGAGAACTCTCTGAGAACTCGCGCAGGAACTGAGCAGCTTGCTCGGCGTTAACCGGCTTCTCGTAAATATGGGAGCCGAACACTATCGTATCACACCCGACTGTGATTTACTACGTACTGTTGAACACTGGAAGGGCCTTGTGAAAAGCCTTCCCTAAGGTTAATGCATGCGGATCAGAACTCACTATCTCGTCCTCGTCAGCTGGAGAAGGCACTATTTTGAAGGACAAACCAGCCTGAGAAAGCAACTACGCACGACGCGGAGACGTTGAGGCCAAAACGAACATTAGAGGAGTGGAAAATACACACATATATAGTTATAATACACTATTAAAATACGAACTGGATTGAAATGAAAAGAAATAGCAAGAAAATAGGTGTCCCACTTCAAACAATGGATCCTTCTGTTTCACTAGCTTTTGTAGACACACTACCACTAAGCTGCTTGTCTCTCGACAACATGGAAATAAAACGCTCAACTGACGATATCCCAACAATGATCAAACAACGCGAATCACTTATTGACTCCGTTCACAAAATGGAAGAATCTCGTTTGCAAATTGCAGCTGCTGAGAAAAAAGTTACTGCAGTATATGCACCACAAATTAAAGAATTGACACTGAAAGTTTAATAATTTGAAACATAAATTCAAGGTATTACAATCGCTCAAGCACCTTCAGAATTAGAAGTCAAGCCATTGATTCAAAAGGCCATTAAAAAATTACAACCACATTATGATTTGGCGGCTGCTCTTAAAGAATATGGCCAGTCCGATGAATTCAAAAACTATCGTTTTGTGAAGGCAACCAAAGCCCCATTAGATTTATATTGGGACTGCGAAGGTATTACTCGTGTGTAATTTAAAGACGGCCAAGTAGCTGCTGAATGGGTTGCGAACTACGACGCTGAGAAATTCGAATACAAACAACAATGGGTTATGCCAGGTCAAGTTTTCGCACTCGCTCTTGAAGAAACCGGTTCCATTCTTAAATTCGATATAGCATGCTCTGTATTTTACGAAGTCGATTACAAGCCGATGGATAAGCAATACGGCAAAGGTGTTGCTGCTTTAGCTTTATCTGCCGATTATGACGAAGAAGCCGCTGCAGCTGAGTCCACACGTATTCTTGAAAACTGCGGAGCTGGTAAGCACAAATCTTTCTTGAAAGATGACTGCAAAAACGGAGAATTTGTTAGAAATTTCGTTGATGCCGCTTTGGTTCCACTTGTGTTACTAAAAGACTAAAAGAAAATCTGGGAAGAGTATCACGCAAAGCTCATGAAGATGAAAGGCGATTTCGAGGGCCTTGAATTTTACAAAAAGTTTAACAAACAGCCGGAGTATGTGGCTGTCCGCATATATAACGATCTCAAAGAGGTGTTAAATGAATTAAATCAAATTTACTAACACCCAGACGTGACCGCTGTTTTAAACGACCCAGAATTCGAATTGGAAAGCTTAATGAACAGACCACACATTCAGCTATTAGAAAGAATAGCCAGAATGCACCAAGCTGTAAAAAAGTTTGAGTCGGACTTTGACTCTGAAATCGAGAAAACTCAAGCTTTGATAAAATAGACTTTTGATAATAAAGTTCAAGCAGTCTTGGACTAGAAGCTTGTGTTTGATAAACAATTGGTCGAAGTTCAGTAAAAGCAAAACAATGAATTGGAAACGGCTAGATCTTCCATTAACAAAGGTTTTTCTGATACCGTTGGTAAAATAAATACTATCGAATGCAATTTGAAGCAGATCATGCAGTGGAGAGATTTAAGCAACGAAAAAAGATACGTTATTATCTGCGAAAAAATATACAACGAAAACGTTATTCTTGGCGAAAGAATAGTTAACGAAAACAAGAACAGCAAGTTTGACGTAATTACTGGAACTGTAAGCGAGAACCAGATTGCCTTCGCCAAATTAGTTTACAAAGACCAAGCCGAGCATGAAAAAGTAGAGTTTTACTACGAAGCTTTCGACCCAGTATTGAACCAAGAGGAATTGAAGCCATTCGTTGAAAAGCAAGCCAAGAAGTTGTTGAAGTAGTATGTGAGCCAATTATAGTTGTCTCTTAACGGAAAGACAATCAGCTGCTCACAAGACGCGATAAAGATCCTTGCTAAGACCTGCTCTTCCTTCTTCATCCAGGTTCCAATTGACGACCCAGTTTCACCATTCGTGGAGGGTTCTCAGTATGATGCCTTGACCAAGCAATTTTAAGTGTAAGTGGTTACGATTACTCCAACGATTGTTACCATCTTGATCCACAATCAGTTCAACGCTACCAAGTCCATTGTAGACCAAATAACTCAGTTGAAGCAGAAGATCATGCTCCAGCCGCAGCGCACCACTTTGGAGAAGTTAACTAAGATTGATCCGTCCGTGCTCAAGATAGTCAATTTGGGCACTTCTCTCGATTCCAAGTTCAATTCCGAGACCCTGTACATGTCAAGCAAGCTGACCATTAACGATTTGTTCATCGCCGTTTTCCAGGTTGGCAACGGGGTCCAGCGCGATTTGATCTTCGTGGACGGCTCTGATGCTAATTCTTGGACCACCCTATATCAAAAGTCCATTTTGTACTTCAACTACGTTGGTTTCCTCACTCCAAAGCCGTTAGTTGCCCAGCTCACCAAGCAGTTCCCCAACTGTGAGAAGTACTACGTGAACGAGGTGAAGGACTTCACCACCGTCTTAATCGGCAAGGAGCTCATCCTCGACCCGAGCACCCTCGATCAGTTCACCGAGCCCGATAATTCGCTCTAATTAATAATCAATTCTTACATTAAAAATCATCAAAAAGAGACACAGGCTCACCTTGAAAAACTCCTCCAGGTTGAAAAAATAATTAAAGATGAACCGGCCGAGAACGGAATTGAAATCGACTTGAACGAGGAGGCCCAGGAATTCGAGAATTTACAGCTGAAAGTTGAACAAATCCTCCTCCAACTCCAAAAACCGAGGAACGAAAAAGCAAATCAATACCAAAAGAACCTGAGAGCCGGAATGGTCGCCTTCGTCAAAAAGTGGCTCGAAATGATAGAAAACGGGTTCAGAGAGTGATTTCGGTTTTTAATTTATTTCGTTTTCAGATTAAAAGGATTATCTTGAGCGAGATATAAAATAGTTATAGAATAGATTATAGATTAAAATGCGGACTGCTATAACTATTAAATATATAGATAATAAATATTATCATTTTAAAATAAATGTTTTCAAAATATTCATTACTAGGTCATATATTCATTTATTACAAGGAACCTATATTCTTTTTCACCTCTTACTCTTCTAAAAAAGTGTCAAATTAATCTCAAATGTGGTGTTGTATAACCATTTTGATTGAATAAATATAAGATATAATATACTGTAAGTATACAGTAAGTTAAGATACTTGCACGATTATGTGTATTAATATAGCAGTACTATTAAATATATAGATAATAAATATTATCATTTTAATATTCATTTAGTCCCTTTTCCATACAACAGCGCAAAAGACTATGAGGGAGTTACATGCACCTTTTCTAATTCATGTTTAGAAGCACATTTTGTTAGTTTTTGTTTTGATATTTTTTGCTAGCTCAGTTATTATATCGTGTTCTGTTTGATTTCAATATTCGGCAATACTGATGTCTCAGTAAGTTATGTATAACTTCTAGATCTTGACAAATCTGTTAAGTTAGATTATATTTGTAACTCAACATAAAAATCGAACTCATCCATCTTATCATTATTTAAAATATCTTTATTTATTGTTAATATCTACTAAGCTTAGTTTTGATTAAATGGTGGCTTTTAGATTTTTTTCAAAGGCTGTTTATTAAAAGTTATTGAAGAATGTGCAGTTTCATCCAGATCAAATGTTTCTTCCAACATTTTCGCTATTTCCTACTTGTATCGTTTCATCATTTTGTGAAGTGAATAAATTTAATATAATATTTACTTGTCTAACACATAATATGTTGTCGTTTAATATTAATATTAGTAATGTAAACTGAAAAAATAAGATTTGATATTGACAAAATAAATTTATCAGCTAAAAATATAGTTGATGAAACGACTCACTTACAACAAAACCTAAAGTTCCGTAAATATCTTTTTGTTTTCATTGATACTTATTGTCAAACATCTCAGACCAGCATTTAACTGAAACAAGCGATTCACTCAATTCATCCATCCAGATAAATTAGAACGAAATCCTACTTTCACTCATACCTGCCATACAGGAGGAGATTCAAATGGAATTAAGAATGACCAACAAAACAACAGTAACAAAAATCCTCGCCCAACAAAACGTACAAATTGCCTTCTAAAGAAAAGCGACATAAAATCGAGACTAAAAATCGCAAACAAGATAGTACATTTAACAACTTGAAATTCTAAAGCTTTTGTTGAGCGTGCAATGTTTATACCTAAATGGTGAATGGAATAGTTGATTTCAATTGAATACTCTTAATTTTACTAACATATTACTAATTATTACTATATATATATATATATATATATTATTACTATAAATTAGCATTATTGTATCAATATTTATTACTATGCGTTTGTACTTGTATTGTAAATTTTACTTGCTTAATATACAATATAACTAGATTCTTGTAATATATTAAAACACACAACAATTTTTTTAAAAACTTTTCACAATTTTACATATAATTTAGATACATCATAATACATCATAATAATATAGGTACATCATAAAGTTATATGATTAAATCTAACAATATAAAAGATACATATTTCTGGAATCATAATTTACATGTACTATTATTATAACCTGTGTTAATAAAATTTATTAATAATAAATTATTCACGCACCAAATGTTAAAACTAATAACTATATTATTATAACAGCCTCCTCTAGTAATAATGCACGGATTTAATCAGCATGCCGGACAAATGGATTCACTTGTAGATTAAATTTAAAAGTTAATACCTGATATTTACATTAGGAATTGCGAGGTTGGTGATGGAGAAAACGCTACCTTCTACATGACGATAGAGAATCAGGTCAACGAGTTAAGAACTTGCATCCTTAACGACCCGAAGCTCGCGAACGGTTTCATCGCGTTTGGTTATTCGAATGGTGGAATGTTGATGCGTGGCTATTTAGAGCATTTCAACCACTTGGGTCCGAAAATCCTCCGTTTCATCACCTATTCCGCTCCTTTTGGCTTTTTCTGTGGTAGGAGTTCAACCTGTGTTGGAAGGGCCATTCCGCCAATTCTCGATGACTTGGTCGCCGATGTAATCTACACGCGCCCGTTACAAACCTTAATCGGCCCTACCAACTACTGGAGGGATCCGTACAACCTAGATTTGTACAAAAAGCACTGCACATACCTTCCGAATTTGGAGAATATCGTTAACTACTCTCAACAAATGAAAGACAACTTCTTGAGCCCGGATCTGTTCGTTTTGTTCGGCTCGAATAAAGACGGGGCAATCTCGCCCTGGTAGAGCGCCTGGTTCGGCGTGTTCGCGGACGAATAAGATGAAATAGTTCTCTCAATGGAGGAACGGGACGTTTACGTTTAAGATCTATTCGGGCTTAAGACGTTGAACGAGCAGGGGAGGGTGAAGAGGCTCAACACGGGACTGAATCACATGCAATTTGACACCCAAGAGTTCGTGGGCATGCTCGTGCCCTGGCTGGTTATGGAGTGATTTCTTTAAATATAGTTACATTAATTCTTGGATGAAGTAAAAGAACCGGATAATACAATTAAAAATTAGGCTTTATACTGTATTTGATGATTCTGCTGGTTATGGAGTAACAATTATACTTTAGTTGCCATAAAAATAAGAGAAAGTAAGTTTTGAATACATTTTGAGAAATACACGCGAAGTATAACATAGCTCTCGCACGTCTGTTTCCAAAACTGGCGCATCCAGTCATATTTTGGCCTTCAAGATTTCCCCGATGTTATAGATTTAAATTTGTAAACTCGCATAAAATAATGCAGTGATGTATTGTGCTATGGAGTGGGTTGGTAGTATTATGTGGAAATGTCAGAAAAGCAAGCGAAAGTATTTAGGACACGATGAATTAAATGTTCGTGAAAGTGATAAACACATCAAAAACAAACATTCCTATTGGCGAATAGCGTGCAATACGCGTGTGCACCGACTTTCTGTTTCTCTACAAAAGTCGTTGCGTGAAACCATTCAGCTCCCTAACCACTCCCCAGTAATGCAGATCTTCGTAAGAACCCTGACTGGAAAGAACATCACGCTCGACGTGGAACCAACAGATACCATTCAGAACCTGAAGACCAAGATACAGGAGAAAGAAGCCACTATTCCAGTAAATTAGTGTTATATTTTTGATGGAAAGAAACTCGACGATACGCGGACTCTCGCCGATTACAACATCTAGAAAGAAGCGGTAGTCTACCTTGTTGTCCGTTTTCGAGCTTATTCCGAGTGATTTCCATTTATTCTTCGTCGTTTTATAGAAGAGTGCGATTGAATTACTTTTTTCGGATGTTTGTTAGAATCTATTCCAGTCAAAAATCAATAAAATAAAAATATTTGTTCATAGTGTACTTCCATATTTAGTTTTCTATTTGATATTTTATCAAGTTCAATATTCTCTTATTATAATGATTTAAACACGTTCATCATTCTATAGATCCCTTATACTTCATTTATTACGCTTCATTTATACTATATTCATATACATTAAAGCCAACCAATAAGCGTTAGAAAACTGCGAAAGACGTTATAACGCGTTAGAAACGGAAAATACGTTAGAGAAGTCTCTAACGTACATGACGATAGAAATTTAATCATTATTTACACTATATTTTAATATACAATATAAATCAACTTTACAGTTATATTATATAGTATTATAGTAATAAAACTAATTTAAATGAATAAATTCATTCAATTAAAGCATTAGACGCTTGTAAAAACGATAAAATATAACATATTATTATACTTGTTTTACAACTATATATTATCTTTCTACTTTAAATTTAAGCGCTATAGGCAAAATATTGTATAATAAATGTTTGAATTACTCCTTGATATCATTTTTATGCATTTATAAATTGTATAAATATTTCAAATATTTTAAGTGAATTGGGGAAATGGTATTTTATTATTTGTATAATACTATAATACGTCTATCCCCACAAAATAAATAAAAGTATAATGTGCATTTAACGTCTGTTTTAACGCGAAAAACGTTAGAAATCCTTAACGTACGTTAGAAATGAAACGTTGGGTGGCTCTAATATACATCATAGCGCCATGGGCTATGCATACTGCAGAGGCCGTAAGCTCATTTCGGGCAAGATTGGGACATCTTCGGCGGTAAGTGATGATATTTCAATAACTAATTACATTTTGATCACTCATTCTTATTCATCATTGCCAGCTTTAAACCCTGCTCTCCAATTAGAAGAGCTCTTATATCTGTAACGTGAATGACGCTGCAGACTTGAGGCATTTATTCAAGCTGTTGGAAACTTACTCCATACAAACTGCGAATTTTTGTCTTGGCCTGTACTTTTAAATTTATCGCAACAATAATATTTGGTCATCAACACACTTCATTTTGTATGCGAAACTTTTTTGGTTGTCTGTTGGAATCTCCTAATCTGATGTTAATGTTGATATTACATATCTGTTAAAGTTGGGATGGTTCATTATTGCTGAAAAGTCCTGAATCAAATTTGATTATATTTACAGTTATTATAAATTCGTTAATTTTTTCAATGGATTCACGCATATTATTAAATTTGAGGAAATAAATAGCTCCTTCAAATGCACTAGTTCCTACAAGACTGTAATGTTATCCAGAGTGCAGCCCTCTAAATTGAGATGTGTAAGCCCAGTTAAGTACTGAAGGGCAGTTATATCTAGATTTCTATTTTTATACAGATTTAATTTAGTCAAATTAACGAGCGATTTCAAAGCATATACGTTTCGTACATCAGACGTTTCCAGTACTAATTCGCTTAGCTGTGTAAGACTTTATAAAGGAGTTATGTCAACTCCATAATTTCCATTCAGAAATAGTACTTTCAAGTTCACAAATACTTTAATAAACGATATTTCTTTTAAGCAACACCTAAATAAATTTAAGCTTTCAAGACTGTGCAAAGTTTGTAGTTTACCCAATTAATCCATTTATTAATTATATTAAAGGGACAAGTTCTGCAAATTACAGAGTTTCTAAAGCCATGAGATATCAGTCAAGTTGCACGCGCCCACTTCAAGTGTATTGAGTTAAACTAAATATTATAAAGGACTAAAGTCACCTACATTATTATTTCTGTATATATTCAATTCCTATAAATTTACCAGAAATTTTAAAGCGTCAATATTTTTAAGATTGTTATACGCCATGCACAGCTTTGTTAGCTAAGTTAATTTTTAAATGGACGATATATCTATTTATCCATTTCCTTGAATGGACAAATCTTTCAGGTTGACTAAGGATTGTAAAGCTGATATGTCTTTCAATCCACAACCATCCATTCGTAATTTTACAAGTTGTGGTAAGTGCTGCAATGGACTTATATCAATATTTATATTTGATGAAAGATCTAATTATTTTAGCTGTGGTAAGAATTGCAGAGGATTTATGTCAATAATTTTATTTGATGAAAGAACTAACTCTTGTAGTTGGGGAAAGGAAACAATGTGGTCGATTGAAGTAAGTTCATTTCTACCCAAATTTAGAGATTTAAGACTATTCATGTGCAGACCTTCTATAGATTTTATAGCGCAAAATTATAAGTTAAATTCTTTAATATAGTCATTTTTAATTTTAGGGGTCATTTGTTGGCAATTATAAATTGTAAGTTTTTAAATATCTACATCTTATAAAAATTCCAAGCTATTTAACTCCCGTTGACTGTTAATTTCAAGTGATCCATCTTTAATACTATTTAAGAATTGCATTTGAAGTGAAATGATAACTCTCTCATGATACTTTGCACTGATAGTTATATAGATTTCGGTCGTTTAATAACTATTTCGTGTTAACAATATACTATGAAGATACTAGATATACTTGTATTTATTCACAACATAGAATGTTAAGTAAATGTTATAATACTTGTTGTAAAAATGTGAGTTAATCACTTTTCATATGTAATTTACAAGAATTAATTTGTGGATTAAGATTTTCCTCAATCTTCAGTTATATTCGCTTCAATTATATTTTCCCAATAATGCGAAGGGCTCAGTTGTGGTTCAGTTTTGCTGACGACTAGGACGAAATAGTTCTGGGGACATTTATGCCAGTAGCGCCTCCACAATACTAAACTAGAAAAGTGATACAACAACCCACATAAATACACAGTTTTGTTATTTAATGAGTTCACTCGTGAATCAAATCTAAAATTTGAATCCAGAAATTTGCATTAAGAATTGCGAGGTTGGTGATGGAGAAAACGCTACCTTCTACATGACGATAGAGAATCAGGTCAACGAGCTAAGAACGTGCATCCTCAACGACCCGAAGCTCGCGAACGGTTTCATCGCGTTTGGTTATTCGAATGGTGGAATGTTGATGCGTGGCTATTTAGAGCATTTCAACCACTTGGGTCCGAAAATCCTCCGTTTCATCACCTATTCCGCTCCTCTTGGTGGCTTTTTCTGTGGTAGGAGTTCAACCTGTGTTGGAAGGGCCATTCCGCCAATTCTCGATGACTTGATCGCCGATATAATTTACACGCGCCCATTGTAAAATTTAATCGGTCCTACCAACTACTGGAGGGATCCGTACAACCTAGATTTGTACAAAAAGCACTGCACATACCTTCCGAATTTGGAGAATATCGTTAACTACTCTCAACAAATGAAAGACAACTTCTTGAGCCCGGATCTGTTCGTTTTGTTCGGCTCGAATAAAGACGGGGCAATCTCGCCCTGGTAGAGCGCCTGGTTCGGCGTGTTCGCGGACGAATAAGATGAAATAGTTCTCTCAATGGAAGAACGGGACGTTTATGTTTAAGATCTATTCGGGCTTAAGACGTTGAACGAGCAGGGGAGGGTGAAGAGGCTCAACACGGGACTGAATCACATGCAATTTGACACCCAAGAGTTCGTGGGCATGCTCGTGCCCTGGCTGGTTATGGAGTGATTTCTTTAAATACAGTTGCATTAATTTTTAGATGAAGTAAAAGAACCGGATAATACAACAAAACAATTAGGCTTTATACTGTATTTGATGATTCTGCTGGTTATGGAGTAACAAGTATATTTTAGGTGCCAGAAAATTAGAGAAAGTAAGTTTTGAATGCATTTTGAGAAATACACGCGAAGTATAACATAGCTCTCACACGCCTGTTTCCAAAACGGGCGCATCCAGTAATATTTTGACCTTCGATATTTCCCCGATGTTATAGATTTAAATTTGTAAACTCGCATGAAATAATGTAGTGATGTATTGTGCTATGGAGTGGGTTAGTAGTATTATGCGGCAATGTCAGAAAAGCAAACGAAAGTATTTTGAACACGATGAATTAAATGTTCATGAAAGTGATAAACACATCAAAAACAAACATTCCTTTTGGCGAATAGCGTGCAATACGCGTGTGCACCGACTTTCTGTTTCTTTACAAAAGTCGTTGCGTGAAACCATTCAGCTCCCTAACCACTCCCCAGTAATGCAGATCTTCGTAAGAACCCTGACTGGAAAGAACATCACGCTCGACGTGGAACCAACAGATACCATTCAGAACCTGAAGACCAAGATACAGGAGAAAGAAGCCATCCCACTAAAACTGCAACGTCTCATTTTCGGTGGGATGCAACTCGACGATACCCGTACTCTTGCTGACTACAACATCTAGAAAGAAGTAACCATCCATCTTGTTTTCTGCTTTCGAACCGTGTATTCCGAGTGATCTACAGTGTTGCATATTAACATATTACTAGTATATATTAACTTCGTTGTTCCCATATTAACTGATGGTTACAAGTTTTGTAGTTTATATTTGTAAACGAGTTCAAAGAACATCATCAGTTTGGGGTTTAAAATTATAATACATTAAAATGATGATCATTAAAATAATAATTATTTTCTCATAAAGTTCTACCTCCATTATCGTATCTCTGTTGAACTACCGGAACCGTTTACACAACATTTGGTTGTTATATGACTTCTCTTCTTTTATTCTTTATACAACAACAAATAGTTGAAACAAGTAGTGCTACTCCTGCGATACTCCCAATAACAATTAACACGATAGCCCACGGAGAGAGTTTATTCGGCATTCCAGTATAAGCGCCATCGTTCGAAATTAATTGAGCTGTATCGGGGTCGAGTTATGTGGAACCACCTCTAGAGTGAGAGCCTATATTAGAATATACACCAGCATTTTTGTCGTAGTACTTTGGAATAACGGTCAAGGCTGTTGTTTCGATACAAAACGCATTGCTGCCAATCGGGACATAGAAGTTACCACCAGCACCCCAACCACTACCCCAAGAATTGCGAATTACCCAGACATCAATACCATTTTTCTTACCATACCCAGCGAAGGTAATCTAATGGTCCATGTATTTTTACATACAGTTTACATAATTTGAAGTACCTTCTGAATATTTTGAACATGGACAAGCTTCACCAGTCCAAGATCTACCATTATAAAATGAAAATGAATTTGAAAATCCAGCAGCCATCGTTCCAACTACAACAATACCTCGAGATAAATACGATTTGATTTCTTTTCTCGCCTTGGTTGTGAAAGTATTATAAGAATTTAAATAAATGTAAATTAGACCAGTATCAGTAGAAACTAAACCGTCTGAAACTTTATACTGCTTATACGGAAGCGTATAATCACTTACCTAAATCTTGGGTGTGTATTTTGATACTCCGAATTTAATTTATTCAGTTGTCCAAGAAGAATATGGGAAATTAGTTTCCAGCTCCACCGTATTTAAAGTAGAGCCCAAATCATATTCGTTAATGGCAGTTATGAAATTTCCACCTTTGCAGTAGGAACTATTTTGGGAATTCATCACTAAATACAATTCAGCTAAATCATAATTGTTTAAATCCCATATTGAACCCGTGTAGTGAGATTTGTCATGCAACATGGCATTTTCTAGAGCTGCTGTAGTGGCAAATGCCCAGCAACTACCACACTTTCCCTAAGCTCTTGGGGTATTTACCAATCCTGCTTCCATCAAATCCAATGATTCATAAATTTATGAAATAGTATCAAGGGGATTTATTCTGTTACATGTCAACTAATTCTTACAATTTGTTATAGAATTACCTGCTTATTTTCGTGTTGGTAAACTTACTAATCCAAAATTCTATTTTATATCCATCATTGACGTAATATCACACGTTTCACAGTTTTATACTAAGATAAACAATTATTTTAACGACTCACAAAATATTTCTTTAGACTCTTATGATATCTATTTGTTGAAACAATTCGCGTATTTAATGTACGAAATATCGCATCCTTCGTCTTAAGTTATATTACAATTCAGTTGTAAAGAAATTATTAACACAAACATTATTTTGAAGTGGGTAGTTTAACGGAATATCTTATGTTAATAAATAAAAATATGAAAAGTATGTATAACTAAACCGTAGTGTTTTCATTGTAGATTATTATATCGATTATTAAAATTAAATCTTCTCACTCATGTTGCAAATCCTCAATTGTCAGCGGTTGTTCCGAGACCACCGGATCCAGCGTTGCCTTAGACTTCGCCTTCTTGCCTTGCTCCCGCACCCTCGAGGCCTGGCGGCGCTAGTAGTGCCCTTCTTCCGGTGGTTTTAAAGGCTTATTTGTTAAATCATTAATGTGAAGCTCCGCCTATAAACTATAATGCGATAATCAAAGTAATTGGTCTTTTAGACAATATTGAGTCTCGCATAAAAATATAAAATAATAGATTCAAATAGTACAAAAACATAATAACATATAATTTATTAGGCTTAATATAAACATTAAGTAACATAACTGCCAAATTAGCTGAGTGAGTCATTTTATATTTACTTAATTATATAAGTTCCGATAGTTAATGACAGGACGCTTCAAAGTGAAATCATTCATATAATATTAGAGTGAACTGTCGTCTTTATTTCCTTATATCACTCTTACTTCATTTTAAAATTACTATATGAATTTTTGATTATGATCAATTATTGATGTTTCAACTTTGATTTCCATTTAACAATAAATTATATGAGGAACTCAATTTCACAATAAAACTAGACGATTTATGCGCGAAATGTAACTTACTAAATGTAAATATATAATGTAATTTCCACATATCCAATAAATGATTATTGTTATTATTATACGTATAAAGAATTCGTCTCTACTTAGTTTTATTCATTCGTGAAAATAAAACAAGAAGAAACAGTAAATTTTAGAAACAGTAAATTTTATTATTTTCACTTTTCTCCATAAACGCGAATTTGTTGGTCTTGGAAGACGCTGAATCCTCTGAGGTCGTCTCTCCACGAGATTCCTTGGAATCTGTCAAGTTTCATCGCGCTGCTTTTGCTTCCGTTGAGGTCGAATATAGCTACTTGTCCTTTAGGCTGGGATAGGCATCCCATGTTCGAGTTGACCACTCCGTTTCCGGTTTCTGTGATTTTTATCTCGAGTATTTGTTTGTGTCCTTGTTGTTTGGTGAACGAGTGTGATTTTAAATATGCGCTCACCGTGTCTGCGTTATCTATGTTCAGTGAGTCGATTTGTTTGTCGAATTTGAACAGGTTTACGCGTGTCTTGCTCCTCACATCGAATAGTTGTATTTGCCCGTCAATGTCTCCCAGTCCGATTACGTTACCGTTCTAGTGCACGGCCGAAATTGTATTTATCCCGTTTTTGTCGATGTCGTTGTGGCTCCACTCTATCATCGCCCTTTCCCGGTGCAAATCGAACAGTTTCACCTCTTATCCCCTCGCGAACAGCCCGTTTTGGCCGATGTGCGTTAAAAACCGCTCAAGGGGCGGCTGAAACTCCTCAATTTGGGTCATTTCATTCAGAATAGTGCCCAGTTTATTCTCAATGTACATCTTAAACAGGTCATTTTGAACGTAGTCCAGGTTGTTTTATTGCCTATGATAAGCGATTCTGCGCACGAGGTCGAATCCGGGCAAAATACCCAATAAATCGACTAATTGAACCTCTGAGCGCTCGAAGACCTTGAAGCCGGAGGTGAAACGGCAGAGGCCGACGTCAAAGGGGTTCTGGTAGATTTTGAACACGGAGTCCTCGAAAGAAGCACCAAGAAGTTAGTGCGTGGTCTTGGTGTTCATGAACTGCATCTGCGTGAGATCGGCTTGTTACTGCTTGAAATTACGCAAATACTTCGGATACGCCTGAGCAGGAACCGCATCGTTCTCGAAGAACTCTGACAACTCGGCCTGATGCTCACCGGCATATTTTTGAGTTGAATCCAAGGCCTTACGGCACTAAGTGTCGTAGAGATCGTAATTCCTCGTGTACTGAGAGAAATTGTTCGCCTCCTTAATCGACTGACATATGCAACAATTCTAAGACTCCAACTCACGATCCTGGAGATACGCGTAATACATATTAGACATGCTATTCGCTGTCTCACGCATAAACTAAGACATCGTTTTTATGTTTGACGTGTAATTATTCATCTCCAAATGCTTGTGACATAGGATATCCTCTCGAAGAGTCTGCGCACTCAAGTCCTAAAGCATTTCCTAATCAATCACATTCATGTTGCAGCGCTTTTCCAAATTGAACAAGCAAATTCCGTTTTCGTTTGTATAACCGGCTATAACTGGTAAAGTTGGATGCATACTCAATTTCTTAACTGCATTCGGCAAGTAAAATTATTGCTGCAGCTAAAATTGATCAACCGCTTTCAAATTCCTTTAGACTTAATTCTTGCCCTGGATGTACTTAATTTGCTCTCTGAAATAATCATTAACATTATTTGGTGGTCTAAAAGTGTGTTACTCTGCTTGCTCATAAGAATCTTACATAAAGAACTGAACTGACTACGATTTTTATACATTATTATTACTGGTATTATTATTATTATTTCCTCTTGGAGACATAGCGTAAGCTTTCATCTGTATTTAAGTTGGTTGAGTTTGTGGGTTTCCTCCAGTTACTTAAATAAGATAGTTTTAAACTTGAATACTTTCCTACATTTTTTCTTCCGTTGAGTCTTATTAAATCATATTAACCACAGAACCGCATGTTGCCATTTAGGCTTTGGTAGTTTATATTTAATGTGGATTTATATTTATCATCGTTAATAATGGATCGGATAGATTGTAAACTAAGCGGTAAATTGAACGTCCCATTTGACAATGTTTAAATGATGATTGAGAAGTACAAAACGCTTAAGGATCTAAATATGGAAATGGTGAAGCTATTTAATCAACGTAGCGTTTCATAAATGTTTAAAATTGTTGAGGAGTTAATTAATTTTTTTCAGCATCAAGCCCAACAACTATTTTCTATTTTTTCTTCATTTCAGGTACCGATAAATGAGCGAAATCGCGTGTTGGATGATAAACGAAATTCTGTTAAACTGATTGTGTTATAGTTCTGTTTGCTTAAGCACATTTTTACAACAAAGATTTTCTAACAGCTATGTTTCTACATAATGGACAGCTTTGATCAATAATAACCAAAGCGTTTAATGATTCGATTTACTCAGATAAATTAGCAACATCTACATTTAGTAAAGATTGATCAAATACTTATAAAAGTTTAATAGCTGATTATAATGTTTGTTACACTTGTAATGAATCATATGGCAATTAATATTGTTGATAAATAACACCATCTACGAGAATGTTCTAGTTATTAGTTGTTTGAGCATTTTTCATTATATAAAGTGATTCATACCATTTAAGAACTTAGAATTTTGTTTAATTTTATAATTTAACTTTCATCACATTATCTGGAAGCGTTGTATTGAGATGCAATGCGATTTCATCTTACAATACTTCAGAAAAGTCACATATCGGTAAAGCGAAGATAAATGATTCACAAGTGTCAGGTAAGGGTCTTTAATTGTAGGTTTTTAAAATTTGCTATTTACCATTTTATGAAATATCAATTATAGTTTGATTTGAACTTGGTCTTATAATAAATGGCTTCTACACTAATTTTGGATCACTTTTATGCTATTACAGTTAGACAATATATTATTACAATTTTGATTAAGATTTTGGTTCATTATTTTTCAAGCTTTTTGTTAATGTAGTTAAAAATAAACTATTTTATGTATCTATTTTCTTAAATTCTTGAGATATTTTAGAAAAATCTAATCTTTAATTTTAACTTAAACTGTAACAGCTTGAGAAAGATTTTACTCCTTATTCAGAATATATTAAGTATAATCCGTATTAAGAAGGTTAACCACAAGATTAACATTTCATATTAAAGGTTCGGTTAGACATGGTCCCGCAATCTTTACAACTAATATTGTTATGATTAAAACATCCTTGTATTTGTCTATGTAATTAAGTTGTCATAGATTATCCCAATTAAATTAAATTCGACCAAATAGATTGTTACTTTAAACCGTGAACAAGAAGATTGAACAATGGTGTTTTTTATTCTTAAACAGCAACAAACATAGGATTGAAGTAAACAACTAGCGCGGTTGCATTTAATAAAGTATCGAATTCACTTAAAGTATCTAAACGTTAAGCAATAAATTCAAATTTCTTTCTGTCAAATTCAGTTGCGAATTCCAAATCAAGTTATTTAGCTTCTTAGATTTATGGAATTCCTTCTATTTATGGAATATCATAATTATTGAAAACAGGAAGACAGTGTTCGTCATCTCCATTGTCTTCAGGATCGTTAATACCATCAAATACAAATTAATTTACCATATTATTAGCACCAAACCCTGCCATCAAATCGTTGTTCATATCAGTGCTCATTTTTGGAATATCTGAAATTGCTGGCCAGTTAGAGTTAAAGTTTATGTCCTTCGCTTCATTACTTTTATTCGAGCTGTTTTACATACCCATAACTGGGAAGTCGATAACAAGTTATTCGGTCATTAATGGTAATTCAAGCATATTCAACCCTTCTAAATTTTTAGCAGATGCAGTCGATTCTAAAGATTCTTCTGGTTGCATATTAGCTAATTTCAAATCAGAGCACTTGACGCCACCATCTGTGTCGTTGAGAACTGCTTTCAGTGAGGAATAATCATCATAACTTAATTTGACAATTTCGGAGTTTGGTTTTGTTTCATCTTTAAGTGTTTCATACAATTATTTTAAATCGCCTTTATGTTCTTTAATTATTTTTAATTCCCAATCACTAAACAGAGTTTTTCGTAATTCAAATTATTTTTTATCTTCAGGTGATAAATTATCTTTTAAGTTTTCTTAAAATGAAGAATAAAATTTTGATTCTAGCTTAATATCTTTTGCTAACTAAAGTAACGCATAATTATTAAGATTCTAAATTATAAATCCTGCTTGTGTGCTGATAGATGAAACAGCATCATAAGCAAGAATTTCTAAAACTCGCAGACATATTTTTGATCTCTCGTTTTCATTATCACCATCAATGTGTTTAAATAACTTATCAATAAATTTGGATCTTATCTATTTTAACACCTAAACCACAAAAGTTCTAAAATAACAAATTATATGTTTTGAAACAAATTGTAAAACTTCATAGCGTACAAATGGGCATGGGTCTTAAGCAGCTTTAAGAATTGCATCATAAACCGAAAGTTCAAGCCAATTTGTAAGAATATTACTTTGTTCTTACATTGCTGGCAATACCATGGGTTTTGGCATAACCTATTGAATAACAAACATTGCTGCTGATCTTACCTCTGGAATATCATCTCTTAATTATGATGTATAAAATAAAGCAATATCCCCTAATTTTAAGAACAAAGTTTACTTATTGAGTGTCAATAAATTTTTCTGTTGCACTTCTTCAACAGTTTATATTTAACTTGACTATCTCATTTTATGTGTCATTTATTTACCAAAGTCTTATATCGACCCAATTGGTTCATTACTTATTATGAATGGAATCATGTTACCCACTAAATGAGCAGACCATGCACGAGTGCTAGCATCTGAACTTTAGGAAAATGCTTTGGCCAGATTAATAAAGTTATTATTTACTAAATAGTTACCACATGAATACGCAAAACTTTATATTTCTTTTTTACAAAATTCTGGATAAAATGAATCTACCAGAAGTTGACTTGACATTAATGTAAGGAATTGAATGTATATTAATCTATCAGTGACTGAAGTTTTAGGCTGCTTAATGTACTGATGAACTAATTTATACAAATAATCTTTGTCTGTTATTTAGCCACTTGCACGATATATTTAAAAATACTTTGTAAGTAAAATATTTGATGCAAATATTTTATTTAATAAAAATATACAATATTTGAGAACTTAAGCCTCAATATTTTTATCGACTTTTTATTCTATTAAGCCACGAATCATTTTACAGATTGTAACAACAAGACCAATTTATGCCATGTCGAAAATGTAAACAGGACACAAATCACAAAATTTACTTAGTAATTACAAACATTTAATTCTATAATTAAAATTTTCAGTTAAACCTATTATGATTGGAAGATTATTGGGGCACTTTGAGTCTGATTACATGAAACTTAATTAAAGTTCAAAACTTTAAATTTACTCTTCGTTAAAATTAAAAACGTTTTCTCGTTTGCTTTAGCGCATTTGCATATTAGAAGGAGTGTAATTTGTGGTGTAAAGAGCTTGTAAATTGGCCATTGATACAGAATTTATTGAGCTAAGTGGCTCTACAGGTGAACAAGAAGCGCTAGGTTCTCTAGAATCTTACTTCGCTTAGCTTAGTTTAGGTTGTAATGCTTGATTGATGCACATATCAAATGAACTCCAAAGAGGGTTATGACATTAATTTGGAAGGTCTAAAGTACAGCATACATCACAATTAAATATGCTCATCACACGTTGAGCTACAAAGTAGTTACGAACCAAATTACTTGTTCCTTTATCAGATTTGCAAAGTTAACTGAATTTATCTTTTGGAACCGAGACCCATGCTATTGTGTCGCATATTAACTTTAAAATGCTTCCTAGCTCGGTCGAAAGCTGTTTTGCTGTTCCATTCGCCTCAAATAGTTCTTCATATTTAACAAGAATCTACTAAAATGTTTGGAATTCTGAGTCTTTCAGCCTCAAATGCTTATATACATAACCTGTGAACATCGCCTAAAGAGGATTTAACATACAAAATGAAAACAAGTCAGTTGGAGCCAATCGCATATTTGACTATTACAAATATGGTAATTTTTGATTAGATGAACATGCACCAAATGCTAATAAATCATACTCTGAACGGCATAAATCTCTAAGACACTCAACAAGCTAACCTGCATAATTGCAGTCGAGGATAAACACAGATTAGTCATTCTTTTACAGAATCTTAGCTATCTCAGTTATAGAAACGGCAAGAGGAGCTCTTGAAGCTTCGTCTTGTGACATCACAATAGCGTCTTCTAATTATAAACGTGCATGTCTACCTACATAGTGAACTAGATATCTTCCTTTATTAGATTGTTACGATAAGTGCTTCTTAACTTCATTTAAAGTTGGTTAAAATATGCCACGAACATTTTAATATCCTAGATCAACTTTTTTGTATTAATACTCTAAACCTGATACAATTTTAAGTTTAATTTGATCTACAGGCAATTGTATCAAGTCAGTCTTAGATTCAACCCACTAAATTTATCTAAGCTCTTCTGTAAATTCCAGAGCAGTTAGAATTAGTACATTTTACAAAGGGGACTATTATATTGGAGGAGACTATAAATTGTGTGCATAATTTTAGTAGTGACTAAATGGAAGATCATGACGCATATATGAAAAGCTTGGTATTTCAGGTTACTGATTTACTTCAGACTAGTTTAAATCAAGCACCTGCATAAATATGAAGTGGTTAAATTAAAAAATATCTGTGTTTAATCAATAAATTATGCCTGTGTTTATAACTTCTGTTTTAATATAACCACTCCACACAATTATTATCTGGAGTTAAAATGAAACTTCGACGCATTAAAAGTTTAAAT
The DNA here is from genome assembly GCA_963988835.1 of Hexamita inflata. Taxonomy (NCBI): domain Eukaryota; phylum Fornicata; order Diplomonadida; family Hexamitidae; genus Hexamita; species Hexamita inflata. The sequence continues at coordinate 233,759 of CAXDID010001210.1, forward strand.
GCATTTAATTCCAATGAACTACATAAATAAAGTCAATATATAAATAATATTGATTCGTTACTATGAATTAATATTAGTTATTACAATTAACTTACAACACAAATTTATTAACTTTCTGTTCGGAACTTCTAAATAACTAAACTCTTCTGTTTTGATTAATAATATTGAAATTGGAAGTAGTTTTAAATGGAAATTAAGTTTTAAAAACCGTTTAGAATGAATAGAGCAAGAAAACTATTTTCACGTTCGTAAATGGATCAAAGAACAGTTCAAAAGAAGTCAAACAATTTTAGACGATAAAATAAGTGAACTGTTTTGTTGAACTATATTAATATTATTTATTGTATTATTTTATTCTACAAAAGTGAATGTGTTTATATATCGGCTCACTCTTTTGGTACAACTCAAAAACATCCACTCAATAATCGATTACTTCAATCACAGGAACATTTTAAAATGATATTTTCATTTTTATGCGTTCTTTACTTCTATCGTTCTTTACTTCTATGTGTTTATTGTTAGAAATGAGAAAGAAATGATCACTTTGAAAGGAGATTTTATTGCATTTAATAAAGATCAAGCGATATAATGAATATTATTGAATTAAATACTACGTTGGTAAATATAGATTTTATGAAAAAAGTGGTCACTTTGAACGGAGAGTCTGGCCACGGGATTCGAATAGGAGCTTTTCTGAAAACATATCATCCAGACTCTTTCTTGAGCTTTCGAGCTGCTTCTAGATTAGTTATTGACGAATCATCTACTAGCGCACTTGTTTTTCTAATTCGTCCACATCATATTGCAGCTCAAACTATTTCGTGCTCGTGGACAGCTTCTTATCGATGTTTATGCTCTTTTGAGAGATTTATGTGCTGCGCTGTGTTTGCCATTCCTATTGGGACTTTGTGACATCATTTTGGGGATATTATCCGTAGTCTAGCTTCTTTAGAGTAAGCTGGCTGGATTTGTTCTGATGCACGAACTAATCGTTGCTTTCGTTCACAGCTTTATCAACTAGTGTCAAGTTAAGCTGCTACTCAAATGCAGTTTGCCTTTACTTTTACGACAGCGCTGCAATCTCTTCGCGGAGTTGTTAGGTTGTTTTGACCGATTTCATTTTGATGTGGATGAACCAATATGTGTGAATTGCTCTATATTTACCGAATGCTCATGTTTATTAAAATAGTTGTTATAAGACAGTAAAACGTATATTAAATATTATAAGATAGACTTTGAAAGATAATAATATAGTTATTAATTCAACATAATAACCAGTAGAGTTTTATATTTCTTTCTAGCAATACCTTTTGCGTAAATCATAATAATCCTCAAATAAACAGAATCAAAATCAACTTTTTTATGTAACGTCAATTATATTCGTCAATTATATTAGAATCAACGACAAATGTTTATGGTCAACTTATGCTCAAAACTTACTTCAACGTTAAAAATAGCATGATTTTGCTAATAGAACAGAATGTAACAAGATTATGGTATTAGTTTATTAACTCACTGGATCTTATGAACTACTTTAGATCAAGTTAAAAAGTTGAATCATTTTTAAACTGAAATGGTTTAAAGAATATCATCAACATGCGCTTCAGAGCACTACTAGCAATAAGTAGACTTACAAGCATTACAATAATACGAGGCAGATTTAAAACATAACACACATTTTCTTTCAGTAAGTTTTTAATGTTATATTCCTTAAACTGAATGCGTCCGAATAATTCTCTATATTTTTGGTTAATTATAAACTCCTTTCTTTTACAAAAAGTATATTCGATGTTATTTTGCTTAGTTTCGTAATTCGCTTGAGAGCCAAAAATAGAAGTCCTTGATGCTGCAAACAACTTTTGGGTTCTAACTTTTGAAAACTACAAAACTGTTAAAAACAGATATTTGCAATAATAACATAAATATTTTGTTGCTCAGTTTACGCGTTCTATGAACTAACTTAACTTTGTTCAGATGTTGCGCGTTGATCATTGACTTGAAGCTTGAAGCTATGTTGAATGCATTTTCGAGTGTTTCTGGTTTGCTATAGTCATTTTCATCAATTATTTGATTCAATTATATTCCACAGATGTAACCCGTAAAATTATTGCACGTCATATTTACATCGAATCCAGAAGGTTAATCGGAATTGAACGCTTAAAACAAAATGTCTCCGCTCAACAAGATTAAATGTTGGTCAACGTTCTGCATCAAATTTGGGTTGTTGTTCGCGAAACTGAGCATCCATAACTCTTACAACTTCAGCCTAAGCGCGTTTATTCTATTTAGCACAGGGTCAACTTGGCGTTCTTTTTCATAGGATTTCGCAAATTCCATATAAGCGACGTAGTCTCGTGTATTGTATCCGCTTTCGTCTAAATCTTGGAGTTGATCTTCTGCTAGGTTAACGTTACCGCGAGTGTCATAGTACCTTAGGTTGTTCCAGAACAACAGGAATAGATCCATATCGAGCGTTTCTTTTATATAATCGTTGCAGACGTTTGGGTCATCGCTCCAGTAGTCAACGAAGTGCTGAACCGGGTTCGTGCACATTGTTAGTAGGACGGAAATGAATCGGTATAACATATCCACTGATAACAAAGTTGCATGTGTGCCGTATCGATATCTTGAAAACGTTATTGTATCACGCGACATTCTTACCAGTATTTCTCTACTGAAATGTTCTTAAAATATTTTAAATACAGTTTATTGGTGTTAGCTATCGTTTGAAGTTGGAAATACTTCTGACATTATTTGATGTGGTATATACATATTAATTAAACGTTAAAAGTGTTAATACACGTTATTCTTATTTAATCAACCTAAATATCATAATAATGTGAACAAATCATTATTATGAATACATATTTCTATCATCACCACCTAATATTTATTATGTGTATACTTGACTTAATAATTTTACAATATACAATGTAATTTATAAAATATTATAACTTTGTGCCGGTATATGTTATAAATAGTCATTTTAATAACATGTATTAATAATATTCGTGTTGCTGATAATTTTCCAGTTAATTTAATTGAACAACTGTTATTTAATAATCGCGGTCAAAATATTTGTGAGTTCAAAATCTAAAAATGCACAATTGTAGATATAAATCAAAATAACGTTAAGCTATATATGGTATAGAATTAAAGATTCTGAGAATTTCTGAGGATATGAGCAAGTATAATACAAAATTGTCATTTACCTTTTGTAAAAAAATAGTATTTTTGGTGCGGGATTACTTATATTTATCATTATTTATCAATTGTACTGTCATTTGGACAAATCTTAGCATATCAGTAGCCACATTACATACGTGTGATTATGAACATAGTTTTGTTCTTTTGCAGTCTTATTATCTCAAAATGTGGAATTAATAGTTAGTTTTTGATTCGACCTTGACCTAATCGATAGTATTCCAATAAAGCTGACCACTATCATTCAACAAGAATCCAACATATTTACGCATTTGTGTGTGATTGGTGTTAATCTTCAAAAAACCAACTATTTCATGTTATCCTGAGATAAACTGACCACGATTCCTGCCGCCAACACCATCCGCGTTCACTTGAAAGTAGGTTAAGTTTCCACTCCCCAACAGATAAATATGTACAAGCCAGTGAAAACCGAATTGATCCCAGACGTCTTCTGGGTTGGCGTCAACGATTGGGCCATCAGAATCTTCCACGGCTACAACACTGACGAGGGTTCCTCCTACAACGCGTACGTCATCATGGACGAGAAGCCAACTCTCATCGACACCGTCAAGTGCCCGTTCGCCCAGGAACACATCGAAAGGATTCAATCCGTCGTGGAACTCTCCAAGATCGAGTACCTCGTCATGAACCACTCCGAACCAGACCACAGCGGCGCCATCGCGAAGGTCTACGCGTTAATGCCCCAGGCCACCATCGTCACGAACATGAAGTGCAAGGAGAACCTCGAGCTGCTTTACCCAGAGCTCAAGGCCCTCAACCCCAAGTGGCTCGTGGTCGACAACAAGTCATAATTGAACATCGGTAAGAGAACCCTCAGCTTCGTCCCAGTGCCCATGATCCACTGGCCCTGCAACATGTTCACCTACTGCCAGGCCGACAGCACCCTCTTCTCCAACGACGGCTTCGGACAACACCTCGCCACCGCTGAGAGATGGGCCGACCAGCTCCCGCTCGAGCGCGTGATGCACCTGATGAAGGAGTACAACGCAAACATCCTGGGCCACCTCCCGGTCCTCCTCAAGAACGCCCTCGTCCAAGCCTCCAAGCTCGACATCAAGTACATCCTCACCGCCCACGGCGTCGGCTGGAGAGGCGAGACCATCGCCCCGCTCCTCGAAGAGTACAGCAGGTTCGCGAACCAGAACTACAGAAAGAAGGTCACCATCATGTTCGACTCCATGTACGGCTCCACCGCCAGAGCCGCCATCGCCATGTCCGAGGGCGTCAAGTCCACCGGCGCCATGGTTGAGGTGGTCGACCTCAAGGCCTGCAGCCTCACCGCCGTCGCCCTCCACATGTACGACAGCGCCTGCTTCGCCTTCGGGTCTCCGGCCCTCAACTCCACCATGATGCCGCTCGTCGAAAGCGCCATCGGCTACTGCAGAGGCCTCAAGCTCCTCGCGGGCAAGACCGGAACCATCTTCGGCGCCTACGGATGGGCCGGCGCCCCGACCATCAACGACATGACCGAAGCCCTCAAGAAGTGCAACGCCAACGTCGACGAGGTCAAGCTCCAGTGGAAGCTCCAGGTCAACGACGAAGTCCTCGCCAAGAGCTACGAGCAGGGCGTCAAGCTCGGCATGAAGGCTCTGGAAGTCGGCAAGTGATGTTTTTTCATTTATTAAATATTAATAATTTAGTTCACTCTTTTAATTCTTCATTACCAGCTTTAAACTCTGCTCTCCAATTCGAAGAGAGCTTATATCTATAACACGAATGAAACAGCAGACTTGAAATATTTATTCAAGCTGTTGGAAACTTACTCCATACAAACTGCGATTTTTTGTCTTGGTCTGTACTTTTAAATTTATCGCAACAATAATATTTGGTCATCAACACACTTCATTTTGTATGCGAAACTTTTTTGGTTGTCTGTCGGAATCTCCTAATCTGATATTATATATCTGTTAAAGTTGGGATGGTTCATTATTGCTGAAAAGTCCTGAATCAAATTTGATTATATTTACAGTTATTATAAATTCGTTAAATTCTTCAATGAGTCCGCATATATTATGAAATTGAAGGTGAGATCCAGCTATTTCAAATTAATTAATTCTTATAAGACTATGATGTCCTCCAAGCAGCATTCCGCTAAATAGATATTAGTAAGTTTGGTTAAGTGCTGAAGTGCTGTTATGTCATTTAGTTTTTTATTTTTGGATAGATTTAATTCTTTCAAGTTGACAAGTGGAATTAACGCATTTATACTATTTAATCCACAATATTATAGCTCTAATTTGATTAATTACGTAAGATTTTTTAAAGGTGTTATTTCTACTCCATAGTTTTCTGACAAAAATAGTTCTTTCAAGTTCACAAATGCTTTAATAAATGATATTTATTTAAAGCTACAATAACTTAAATTTAATCTTTCAATGCTATTAAAAGTAAATGGTATTTCTAATTAGGATATTTTTTTATTATTTTAAAGAGACAAATTCTTCAAATTACAGAGTTTCTAAAGCCATGAGATATCAGTTAAGCCACATTCGCCCATATAAAGTGTATTAAGTTTTATTAAACATTGCATTGGAGTAATGTCACCAATATGTGTATTTCCTTCAATATTCAATTCTTATAAATTTACAAGAAATCTAAGAAAATCTATATTTTATAAATCGCAAAGCTGTTTGTAACCTAAGTTAGTTTGCATAAGGATGATATATCTATCTTGTTATTTCCTTGAATTGATAATTCTTTCAAGTTGATTAGAAATCGTAAAGCTGATATATCTTTCAACCCGCAATAATTCAGGTGTATATTTACTAGTTGTGGTAAGTGTTGTAATGGACTTATATCAATATCATAATTTGAAGAAAGATCCAATTCTTTAAGTAAAGGAAAGGAAACGATATGGTCGATTGAAGTAAGTTTATTGCGGTACAAATTTAGAGATTGAAGACTATTCATATGCAGACCTTCTATGGATTTTATAGCGCAAAGTTTTAAGTTAAATTATTCAATTTAGTTATTATTCAATTTTGGAATAATATTTTAACAATTTAAAATGGTTAGCGTTTTAATATCTACGTCTTATAAAAACTCCAAGCTATTTAACTACAGTTGACCGCGAATTTCTAGCGCTCCATCTTTAATACTTTTTAAGAATTGCATTTGAAGTGAAAATGGATTGATATTTTGATGTGATAGTTATATAAATTACAGTCGTTTAATAATTATTTCGTGTTAACTATATATGAAGATACTAGATATACTTGTTTTTATACACAACATAGAATGTTAAGTAAATGTTATAATAATTGTTGGGAAAATGCGAATTTATCTAACTTTTCATATACATCGTATATAAGAATATTATCAACAAATTTTTGTTATTTATAACTATTTATAAGTTATATATTTTATAACTAACTGACTTAAATTGTAAAATATTAATATAAATTTCAAAAGTCGTATATATACTTTAATTTGTTATATAACTTAAAGAATAACAGTTTCTTTCCTTTTTAATATATTACGACCACTGGGGAACTTCATTTATCTTGGTTTTATTTCTCCCACTTCAAATTAAAATTTATTTAATTTTATAAATCAGGAATATTGACATATTTACACCTATTAATGTGCATATTTACCTTAATAAAAGAAAATATATCATGCAATTACTATTATAGTCTCTAACGTTAAAATCGACATGAAGTATACTTTTCAAATAGTATAAAGTAGTATAAAAAACCATCCCTAGGTTTAGATTATTGGTACCATAATTTTTTCACGTGTTTTTGTCAATTTATATACAACAACCACTTCCATTAATGTTTTCAAAAGCTCAGTTTACGGTGTCTTTGGTTTTCGCATTTATAATATACTAGGCGCAGCATGTATTTTTACATGTGGATAACTAGCAAACAAATTTATTTTCGTTGTGGTTCACAATATTAGCCGAATTATTGTGTACAATAATATTTTTGAGTCGTGTTCTCGCTGATTAGTAGGAATCGTATGTAATTAAAACGTCAACGATTGTATTTGTATTTACTGCCTGGATAACAGCGTCAATGGCGTCCACTCATTCGATTTAGAACGTGCATACATATTTTGCCTTTCAGCTTACGTTGTGCACGATTTCCAATTGCATTTTGTCCTTTTACGTGGCTTCTATGATTTCGTTGATTCTGCAGGTGTATCACAAAACAGGTGCGAATAAGTACAAGCTGGTTCCGCTGTATGTGATAATAGTGTTGTTTTCGAAGGCGCTTTCGTTTGGAATGCTTTAGTTGATAAAGCTGGATTACCACGATTCGCACACGATTTACTACGTGGCTGCGGTAACCTTCTTGTTTTCTTTGATTTTGTTCTTTTTGAACAGCGCGTACAGCTACAAGCGCCTTGAGCAGTTCCTCTTCAAGTAGCAGGTGACCACGACCAACAACATCCGCTCGCCCGAGCACTTCTTTGAGCTCCTGAACTCGCCCAACGACCTGTAAATGCTCTACGTGGAGGAAAGGACCCCCGTCCAGCAAAAAATGCACAAAAGGGCTTACATTATAACCCTGCTGACCAGTTTCAACTACTCGTTTTCTCAGCTGAATATTTTCAATCTCATGGGCGAGTTCGAGTTGTGGTACGTTTTCCTCATCGTTTCCCTCGTTTTGTTGGCCGGAGCTTATTTGTTGGCGAACAAACTCGCCCATAACTTCCAAATTGGCTCCATTTCAACCATTTCCTTTTAAATTGTGTGCACCATTTTGCTTTTGACTTGCTAAGTACTGAGTAAATTTTTTGATGTGAGGCTATATTAAATAATAGCGGTTAGCTTGAGCCAGTTAACTATGACGTTGATAAGCCCGTTCTCGTTCGGTGAGCTGGACTACTACGAGCAGGAGGACTTCAAGCACGTGGTGTACTTCTACCAGATCGGAGAGCAACTCGGGAAATTCGTCGACAGCTTCGTGCAGAATGTACAGGGAACAGAAGCATACGTTAAAACAGCTGTCGGAATCGCAATCACAGCCGCGACGCTGGCCGCGATCAGCAAAAAGAAATAGATTACGTTTTTGTGAATGAATGGATTTTATGGATTAAGGGGTATGTAGCTGTGCTGTATTATTACACATATTTGAAATAAAGAAAAAGTATTTTACTCCAACCACACTCCACAACTATGACAAGCTGCGATCAAAGTATTTTAACAAATCAAAAACTTATAGCGGATCTCAAAACTACCCTAGAAAACCCGAAATATCGCCATATAACTAAAAACATCTATATATTTTCGCTTTAACCCTAGGATTTAATCCAAGCCAGACTTGTTAATGGGGGCTTGCGCATGTTATTTTGGGCTTTGAAGGACTAATTTAAGTATTAACTTAATGAATGCGATGTTTAGCTGATATTTCTGCTGATTATTTAGTTAAAACAACTTCCTCAAGAAAAATAAATGCTAGAGTCTCTTGAAAAGCAGTATGATTTACCATACTTCAAAGTCGGCGCGATGATACTAACTAATTAAATGAAAGAATACGTTGTCGTACAGGCATTGGATCATTTTCACATAGACAAAAATATAAGATAAAAAGGATTCTTTGGTTTGCCTAAAGGAAGCGTTGATTTTAACGACATTGAAAATTTTGAACAATAACGCATATAACTCAAAGATAGACCATATCACGAGTAAATCGCTTTACTGTGTGACGACTAAGACGCGAAAATCAAAGCTATAGTTCGAGAAGTGAAAGAAGAGACTAATTTAGATATAAGTAAAGAAATGATAATGGACCAACTTAGTTTTGACTTCATAAAACACAAAAAGTACCCTAGAAAGCCGAGAGGCGAAGACAGAATAACACTATTCTTTATCAACTATCAAATGAAAGCTACTGACACACTAAATGCACAGTCGGACTAAGAAATTTAACGAGTTCAGTTGAATAATTTTGACTCTAATTTCAAAACGTAAACGTTTGGTAGATTAAGCGTCTGGTAGCCACAGCTTTAAAATATCAGAACAAAAGTAGCAGAAATATAATAACAAAACGTGAGAGAACATGAAGTTCAAAAAGATGAATTGAAAGAAAACGAGGAAAGAATAACGGAGACTCCGGCGTAAATAACTCCTCAGCTATAAACTCAACAGTATCAATACAATCAATTGATTTATGACCAATAAATGTTATATTGGCATCAACAAATGCTAATCTAACAACAATAGTTACAGTGTTAACATTATTATAACTAACAATGCTTCATTTACAACCCAGTGTAATAGCCACAAAAGTGATTATCATTCATTAGTAAGAATTATATAATTTTGACAGTACAAATGTCATAATTAATGATATGACAAAATGCATTTAAAGAAAATGTTCAGTTTAATAAATTTTGATTTGATAGATTTTCAAATCTGGATAGATCCAAGTAGGGATGGTTTTTTATACTACTTTATTCTATTTGAAAAAGTATACTTCATGTCGATTTTAACGTTAGAGACTATAATAGTAATTACATGTTATTTTTTCTTTTATTAAGGTAAATATACACATTAATAGGTGTAAATATGTCAATATTCCTGATTTAGAAAATTATGTTTATTTAAATTTGAAGTGGGAGAAATAAAACCAAGATAAATGAAGTTCCCCAGGGGTCATTAGAAAATTAAAATGTAATAAAAAGGAAAGAAACTGTTATTCTTTTAGTTATATAACAAAATAAAGTATACTACTTTTGAAATTTATACTACAATGTAGTATAAAAACCATCCCTAGATCCAAGTCATATTAAAGTCATATTAAAGTTAAGATTCAAATTAACGCCATATAATCTGTGTATAGTAGTAATTGTGTTATCGGTATTTATATTACTATTTATCAATATATAATCATAAAAATATTTCAAATTTCACACTTCATCTTTAATAATTATGTTTTTAATGCTAGTATCTACAATCATGTTCAAAGTAATTTTATGTATGTCTATGTCGAACAAAATATCATAACTTACATATAATTCGTAAATATGTCGTAACAAGGTATTTAGAAATGCTCAAGATATCAATTATTGTGTAAAGGAATATTCACTTTCTTCTCGCATATATACCACTAGCATAACGCAGTCTCCTGCAACTGCTGTCCACCTCAGCCTGTACACGTCCACCACGTAAAATCTGATTCTGAATCTAACCTACTCGATGCAGAATCTGCCATCTTTTTCTCTCTTCGGCCTCACCAACAGTATTTAGCTCTCAGATTCAGAAATTTCTGTTATTGTTCCACAAGCCCTTTCCAAAGGTTCCCTCCTCTGTTTCGCCTGCGATGTGACCGCAAACGCCACTGATTTCACCTTTGTCGCCTCTGGTCAGAACGTTTCTGGAGCCGTTTTGTCTCCATTAACTATTTTCTAATTAAACTAATCCCTTATTCAGTTCAGGCTTAACGGGGTGAACGTAGGGGGCTTGATTATGAACGCTTCTAAAACAGTTATCACTATTAATATATGTAACATATCTGGATATGTTGGTCAGCAGAGTGTTTCCGGGTCGATTGTTTGTTTTGTATTTGAGCAAGTTTCTCTTAAAGTGACCAATGTTAGGATTTGTGCAAATGTTCAGAATATCGGATCTGGAAGCTTGAGTTAGACCGGAGTTGTCGCAGTTACATGCTTAGTATGTAGAGATGGAACTCCAGCTTACGGCTTGTGCCAAAAAAGCTTGGAATTCGGAAAAGTTGAAGGTGATAAATTTGTATGCCCAAATCCATTTGTATTCGATGGAGAAAAATGCTAATGTTAAGAAGGGGCTGTGGTTAATGGGTCAACGTGTGTGAACATATTAGCTTCGGTTAACTTGCTGAAAAGTTAGTAAATAAAGATCAATTCGTCTGTTGTTGAATTATCCAACAGAACTAAGGAGCTTGAAAATGCAACAAGAATTTTGAACACCAGTAAAGTTTAGATGAAGTTGGATATCTAAATTCTGTAAACGTTAAGCAACTAAACTCAAAATAACATAATATCTAATTCAACGTTGTTGTAATAGTGCATTTAAAGAAATTATACGAAAGTTGAAAATAACTTATAAGTGAACACAACAGTTATGGACAAGAGGATATTCGACAACTTCACCATTTAAAGCAATTATATATAAATACTTAATGCCACTTCCCTCGCCTTGCACTAAAACATCACAGAGTTAAACCAGACTATAAAAGCTCAAAATATTTTAAATGAGCTTTTGACTCAGAATCTAACTCTATTAAATCAAACGCTAATATAATCAAACAAAATTATTCAATAACATCACTAGGTTATTGAGGACTTAAACCTTCAGGCTTAATGTTTGAATAATGGATATTCGTTTTAAAATACGTAGTGTATAACCAATTATTCAATTATGTGCACAAAACCTTCATGGTCTTGTAATAAACAAGTATATATAGCAATATTTGACATAAAATCCATAACTTATTACGTTAAAACTTCAAATAACTTTACAAATAATTATGTTTTCAATACTACTATTACAAACGCATATATTGACATATCAGATAATATTTATTCAGCCAGTGTAAATCCACTCTTTTAATCTCAAAGCACTTTCACGAACTTGAAGATACAGTTTGGAACTCAAACTCTAAATAGTGGTTCGTTCATTTCAACATAAAGTACAACCATCAAAATCAATCAGATGAACATAGTTTCTAGATCTGGAAGCCAACTTACCGTTAAAGCTAACACTCAGCTGAATATATTATCTGACTCGCCAACTGGTGCTGATATTAATAATTTATTGGTTAATTTGTCTTTCGCCCGATCGAACGGTAATATAACCTTAATAAACAACATTAATGCAGAATTTAACATATCTGGATACCAAGTGCTTGGTAATTATAACAGCATTCTAACAGTAGCAATGATAGGAATTAACGTGTAAACAGCAACAATACAAGTTAATCAACTAAGCTTCAGACCAAATACCTATAATGTTGGAAATAGTTCCTCATATTTGTTCGGGAGTTCTGTTTCAGGTGCGACAGCGTTCGAGATAAATAATCTCTCTATAATAATTGGAAACAATGCCAATTTCTTACTTTTGGGTTCAATTACAACAACTTAATATAACACGAATTATTATCTGTTTGGAGGCATTATAGCTTATGCCAACACAGCATCAACAATAAGCGTCAACAATGTAATTCTAGACTCCTACCAGAAGTTCAGCACCAGCTTCGTTAGCAATTCTGGTATTTTATTTGGAAACGTTTCATCTAGTTAAAGTAACGTGACAATAAAGAATATATGCTTCTAACAGAACATGACAAGCACAACAACAGAATTCAGATGTTTTGGCCTCATCGGATTCGATTATGGAAACATCTCAATTTATAACGCGATTGTTACCCTCTATGTGTAGGGAGCATACTTTTAGGAGTTTGGAATTGTAGGATATCAATCTAAAAATTCTCAAAATGTGGAAATAATAAATTTAAAAACTTCTGTGAGTGTCAGTAGTTCCAGTAGTGGCGATTATATCGGTTCCGTCTTTGGATTCGAAGAAGCAAAAAATTGTTCTGTTCAAAACGCGAGTGTGATTGGTGGAAACGTTTCCGGTTCATAATTTGTTGGTGGAATTATTGGTGACTAGTATAATAACGCAACTATTGTGAATTCTTCAGTTTAAAGCTCAACTGTTTCAGGTCAAAACCATATTGCTGGAATTATTGGATCCTAATTTTGCAATGCGACAATAGTGAATTCATTGGTTAATAGCTCAAACATTTCAGGAATTAATTCAGTTAGTGGAATTATTGGTGGTTCATAGGTCAACGCGACTATTTTAAATTCTTTCGTTTAAAATATGAATATTTCCGGTAATGCTACTGTATCTGGAATTATTGGTTCTTAAAATTGGGACTCTAATTAAACGATAGTGAATTCTCGGGTGTATGAATCAAAAATATCCGGTTATCTTGCCGTTGGTGGTATTATCGGGCTGTGTTTCAACAAATTATACGTAACAAACACACATATAACGTTTTTGCACATTTCTGTTGTTTCAGAATTCGGGGTCGTGGTCGGCTGTGATAGTAACGGAACGTATTCGTTTATCAATTCAACAACCACTTCGAACTTTGTAAACGGCGCTAAATAACCTGATTGCGCTAGTTTGTCTAACACCTGGTCTATTTCTGGGTGCTGAGTGAAAAAATATTAATTGTGTAATAAACTGTGGTAATGCTAGTTTTAATATTATAAATATAAATTTACATGTAGTTATCCACTTTTTATTTCATTATCATATTCATTTTAGTACAAAATAGAACAAAGAATCGTATGTAATTAAAACGTCAACGATTGTATTTGTATTTACGGCCTGGATAACTGCATCAATGGCGTCCACGCATTCGATTTAGAACGTGCATACCTATTTTGCCTTTCAGCTTACGTTGTGCACCATTTCGAATTGCATTTTGTCCTTTTACGTGGCTTCTATGATTTCGTTGATTCTGCAGGTGTATCACAAAACAGGTGCGAATAAGTACAAGCTGGTTCCGCTGTATGTGATAATCGTGTTGTTTTCGAAGGCGCTTTCGTTTGGTATGCTTTAGTTGATAAAGCTGGATTACCACGATTCGCACACGATTTACTACGTGGCTGCGGTAACCTTCTTGTTTTCTTTGATTTTGTTCTTTTTGAACAGCGCGTACAGCTACAAGCGCCTTGAGCAGTTCCTCTTCAAGTAGCAGGTGACCACGACCAACAACATCCGCTCGCCCGAGCACTTCTTTGAGCTCCTGAACTCGCCCAACGACCTGTAAATGCTCTACGTGGAGGAAAGGACCCCCGTCCAGCAAAAAATGCACAAAAGGGCTTACATTATAACCCTGCTGACCAGTTTCAACTACTCGTTTTCTCAGCTGAATATTTTCAATCTCATGGGCGAGTTCGAGTTGTGGTACGTTTTCCTCATCGTTTCCCTCGTTTTGTTGGCCGGAGCTTATTTGTTGGCGAACAAACTCGCCCATAACTTCCAAATTGGCTCCATTTCAACCATTTCCTTTTAAATTGTGTGCACCATTTTGCTTTTGACTTGCTAAGTACTGAGTAAATTTTTTGATGTGAGGCTATATTAAATAATAGCGGTTAGCTTGAGCCAGTTAACTATGACGTTGATAAGCCCGTTCTCGTTCGGTGAGCTGGACTACTACGAGCAGGAGGACTTCAAGCACGTGGTGTACTTCTACCAGATCGGAGAGCAACTCGGGAAATTCGTCGACAGCTTCGTGCAGAATGTACAGGGAACAGAAGCTTACATTAAAACCGCTGTCGGAATCGCAATCACAGCCGCGACGCTGGCCGCGATCAGCAAAAAGAAATAGATTACGTTTTTGTGAATGAATGGATTTTATGGATTAAGGGGTATGTAGCTGTGCTGTATTATTACACATATTTGAAATAAAGAAAAAGTATTTTACTCCAACCACACTCCACAACTATGACAAGCTGCGATCAAAGTATTTTAACAAATCAAAAACTTATAGCGGATCTCAAAACTACCCTAGAAAACCCGAAATATCGCCATATAACTAAAAACATCTATATATTTTCGCTTTAACCCTAGGATTTAATCCAAGCCAGACTTGTTAATGGGGGCTTGCGCATGTTATTTTGGGCTTTGAAGGACTAATTTAAGTATTAACTTAATGAATGCGATGTTTAGCTGATATTTCTGCTGATTATTTAGTTAAAACAACTTCCTCAAGAAAAATAAATGCTAGAGTCTCTTGAAAAGCAGTATGATTTACCATACTTCAAAGTCGGCGCGATGATACTAACTAATTAAATGAAAGAATACGTTGTCGTACAGGCATTGGATCATTTTCACATAGACAAAAATATAAGATAAAAAGGATTCTTTGGTTTGCCTAAAGGAAGCGTTGATTTTAACGACATTGAAAATTTTGAACAATAACGCATATAACTCAAAGATAGACCATATCACGAGTAAATCGCTTTACTGTGTGACGACTAAGACGCGAAAATCAAAGCTATAGTTCGAGAAGTGAAAGAAGAGACTAATTTAGATATAAGTAAAGAAATGATAATGGACCAACTTAGTTTTGACTTCATAAAACACAAAAAGTACCCTAGAAAGCCGAGAGGCGAAGACAGAATAACACTATTCTTTATCAACTATCAAATGAAAGCTACTGACACACTAAAAGCACAGTCGGACTAAGAAATTTAACGAGTTCAGTTGAATAATTTTGACTCTAATTTCAAAACGTAAACGTTTGGTAGATTAAGCGTCTGGTAGCCACAGCTTTAAAATATCAGAACAAAAGTAGCAGAAATATAATAACAAAACGTGAGAGAACATGAAGTTCAAAAAGATGAATTGAAAGAAAACGAGGAAAGAATAACGGAGACTCCGGCGTAAATAACTCCTCAGCTATAAACTCAACAGTATCAATACAATCAATTGATTTATGACCAATAAATGTTATATTGGCATCAACAAATGCTAATCTAACAACAATAGTTACAGTGTTAACATTATTATAACTAACAATGCTTCATTTACAACCCAGTGTAATAGCCACAAAAGTGATTATCATGTTTTCATTATTTAGAATTATATAGTGTTGCATTTTTGCATAATACCAGAGAAAGTTACAAAGAGTTAAAGTTACTTTCGAGGTCAATATTCAAGTTGTCTGAGGCAATTCAGAGTCTCAATCAAAGTCAAAAATAAAAAACGTGCATATGTATTTAACACTCCACAACAATGGAAAGCGGTGCTAATAGCCTTTTAACTAATCCTAAACTTATAGCGGATCTCAAAACTACCCTAGAAAATCCAAAATATCATCATATAAGTAAAAACATTAATGTGTTTTCTGTCAATCCAAAAGATTTAATTCAAGCTAGAATTGTAATTGGAGGCTTGCGCCAAATATTTTGGGCTTTACGCGATATACACAAATATAATTTCACTGAAAGCGATGTTTAATTGATATTTTAGCTTATACTCAATATTAAACAACTTCCTGAAGAAAAATAAATGTTAGAGTCTCTTGAAAAGCAGTATGATTTACCTTACGTCAAAGTCGGTGCGATGATATTAACACATAACATTACTAATTACGTTGTTGTATAAGGATAAGATCATTTCAACATCAATAAAAACAAAAATGAAACAGGATTTTATAGTTTGCCAAAAGGAAGCGTGGACTTCAACGATATTGAAAATTTAGAACAAAAACGTATACTGTATAAAAATAAAACGTATTAAGAATAAATATAATTACTGTGTGACGATGAAGCAAAATTCAAAGCAATTATTCGTGTTGTAAAATAAGAAACTTCATTGGATTTAAGTTAGGAAACTATAATGAATCTACTTTGTTTTAAGTATATAAAGAACAAAAAGTTCCCAGGAAAACCAAGAGGAGAAGACCAAGTAACTTTGTTCTTCTTTAATTATCAAATTAAAGAAAATGATACTTTCAAAGCATAATCAGATTATGATATTTAAAAAGTTAAACTGTATAATTTCAATACTAATTTTAACACTTAAACATTTGGTAAATTAAGTGTCTGGTGTTTATAGCTTCAAAATATCCGAGATATCGTAGAATAAATTATTTAGATCGAAAAATAATACCATAGTAGAATGTAAAATACTATATAAACAAATCCATAGTATTATAATTAACAATATTAACAATAGACTAATGATCAATAAATTCTATATTATTAACATTAAATGTAACACTAAATGTAAATGTATTAAATGCAAATTTAGCAGTAATAACAACAGTATTTATAGTAATATTAGTATTAGCAGTAATATTATTAAAATTAATAGTAATAATATTAAAATTAATATATAAATTAGTAATACTAATTAAACTAATAAAATCACATAAACTAAATACAATAACCACGAAAGTGATTTCTATTTTATCTAGTCATTATTAAAGATTATATTGTTATATTCTATTTACAACTTGAATAACGCATTATAATGAAGCCAAAATATGTTAAAATAATTGTAAAGCGATAAATACCAATTTAAATGGCTTGTGATTTAAATAAAATAGTATCTAAGAATCAATTTAGTATTTGCTCAAGTTATATACTTAGAGATTTAAAATAATACAAATGACTCTAAAACAAACCTTCACTCAGTCTTCCACAGCAGCCCCGCAGCCACCCCTCCCACTCCCACAACCATACTTCCCACTCCAACAATAACCGCCACGTACCACTCCCCTTAACTAAAATCAATAACTGTAAACGCCCATACCAGATTCAATACGAGCGGGAACAACACTGCTCTAAGAACCGTTCCCTGAAGAACACAAATCGGTTCAAAGTTAAAAACGGTTCCTTTTAAACCGATTTTTCTCAGTTTGAACCCGAAAACGGCGTTCAAAACGGAGACAAATTAAATAATTGACGTTTAAACGATCAAAAGAACCGGAAAAGAGACTAAAAGCAAATTATTCGTTTGTTTAAAATGAAATAGTGAATAATAAGCCAAAAGAAATAATGAAGAGGACACGAGAAGATTGTCCAGACGAGAACTCGAGATTTAAAGGTAGTGCTCCCCGCGGCTTATCTTGGAGTAGAAGTTATCCATTTGTAGATAATGTAGACGAGAGAGTGATTTTGAAAGTCTGTGAGTATTATTTATTATTTATTACAGAAATAAATTTCATACAAAAGCTTTTAGGACTTTACTCAGAGAAATAAATACAAAGAGTAATTTACTCTTTAGTTATTTTGTCAAAATTATCAAAGAAGACAGCATGGGTGACGGTATTTTCCATTTTTCAAAGTAACAGTCGGAAAGTGAAGAGATTATAAAATATTATTGTTATCATATAATTTGATTTACTCATATTTTTACTTTTCACATAAGACAGCAGTATGTATCAAGATAGACAAGTTAAATATCACTACTGTTGATCGAAGATTACCCAAGTTACAGTATCTAAGTTATAATATATACATTTTAAAGAACTTATCATTTCTTTAAGCTTTGTATCATTATTAATAGCAAATGAGATAGAAAACTGCTAAATGAACAAAAAATATCACGGATTCACCTGTTTAGTTACACACAGAGCAATTACAAGAGTGATTAACGCTATCAAAAGGTCTCCAATCACAACAAAAATTACAGTAAAGTACACTTTTTCATCAAATACGTCGTTTAACGCCAAAATCCAAATCAGATTAATCAATTATGGGAATAATACAGACCTAACGACTACCGAGTAAATTTAAGGCCGAAATTCAACTATATTATTACTTTTCTATAGTTAAATAGAAAATATTTGAAACTTATAAGCTGTAACTGAGTAAATAATACAGCAAATCATTGTTAAAGCTGTTTAAATTATCATAATAATTGCAAATCCATAAACTAACTGTTTACTTTATAGTTTCGAACTAAAATACGATGTCAAAATGGTGTAATATGCTAATATATACAATGTTGAAGTCAATATCAATCCATCTAGAGTATTTATTGCTATTTCCTTATAATATATCGCTCTTTGTTAACACCACTATATTTAGTTCATTCCTTGGTAGTTTACAAATCATTAGTGTTTACCAATTCACAATGTTGTAGTTATGACCTTTAATATATCATACACTTATTATCACATTATATTACCAGATTTACACACCTTTATGATTCAAATTAATTTGGTGTAAAAGCTAAATTATAATAAGCTTTTAAGATTGATCATTGGTGTTATACATTAACATTACACCAACAAACTTACATCTAATTGTTAAATCCTTTATAATTCCATTTTTATAAAGATAAACAAACATATTACATTTTAAGAATTAGTAACTGTCATATTATATTCTAATAGAATTCTAAAGAAATACAAATATTAATTCCACTTTATTTTACAATAAATGGTTCGCTCATATTTATCTGAATAGGAAAAGTCTGATATAATCAGAGCCACTCATTACGTACTATAACATCGTTTAAATACTACAATTCCTTTTACTCCTGAATAAATTCATAGAAATTATACATAAATGAACGAATCACTTAAAAATTTCTTTTGGAATGAAGTTGGAAAGATATCTGGCATAGAACACCAAGTTGCATACAAGTATTTTATAAATACTTGGACGCGGTAAGTGTTTTCTGATTCAGTAAAAGAGAATAAAGAAACATTTGTACCGGAAATCATTTCGGCATTTATTAAGTGTGATGGTGAACCGAACTGTTCTGCACATGTCTGGCAACTTGTTAAACCAATTGTGGAATAAAATAATTGGCACCTGGGCCAATCATACTCCTTAACACACCACCACACAAAGAGACTCGAAATGACCAATTTAGTAGTAAATTTAAAGGCGTATATCCTTGATGCTGATATTAACAGTAAGCGGAAAAAGCATGATCGAAAAATAGATTTGCATTTGAGGGAAATAGATTCATATGCCTAGTAAGTTAGATAAATTTATTACTAGAAATATGATAATGTGCAAGAAAAAGATGATTCATTAATCAACGTTCTCAAAGATCTTGTTATTTAGAGTCATGTGCCAGATTCTGCTTAGGATTTGAACAAGACTTTAGAAGAAGTAATTTTAATGATGAATAAATTTGAGTGATAGAAGAAAAACAATAATGCCAACTATATTTTGACCAGTAGGCACCTGTATAGTAGACCTGTACAGTTATGGGAGGTGGAATTGCTTTTTCTTGTTTACTATGTGAGTAATTATATATTAAAATATTTTGCCACTTCTAATGCGGATGACAAATTCCAATAAATAATCTCAAGTTGGAGATTATTCATGAACTACTCATTAACACAAGAGGGCCAAAAATATGATTTCGATCGTATTAGACCATAATCGACTATTCAAAGTCGGTATTTAATATTCCAAAAAGGAAAAATAGAAATTACCACATGCAATAAAAGGACGGCAATGACAAAAATAAACGCGGTAGAAGATGTTTAGGGAAGGTCAACTAATTCACTTAACAAACTTAGGCAGTTCTGAAGCGTTTGTATTCTCTTCATTTCTGGGTCCAACGGATGAATTCATAAAATATTGTACCAATCTGAACTAGTTATATCACTTGTTTAAGATGTCCCTGTGTAATTTCTACGTTTTAGTCAACAAAACTAATTTATGAAAGATTTTATCTCGAAAATATATGGTAGTTAAGCCTGATTGGAGAAAAGAATAAGAGGATCCAATGATTGGTATACGGACGCAATATGTAATTTATAACTAGTAGCGCAAGCACTGGACCTGCAGAGGACCTCGGTGTTCATCTTCAACTGGGTCAATCTGAACGATTTTAGGTATTTCTTAATCACGAAAAACAATGGAGGACTTTTTCTTTCAATCTCAACCGGGAGCTCAAGATGAAGTATTGGTACTTCGCTTAATTAGAATTATAATTCAGGTAGTTACAGTCGCTTTCATTCTCAATATTCAAATAATGAATGCATTTTTGTTTCTTGAAGAATGGAATCAAGTGGGTTAGTCGGGCCCAGCATTAAATAATATATTGATGCTACTCTAAAACAACAGTTATTTTACTTATGATCTTCCACTTCCATTTCATAATGAGAAATCAATTTTCTTGATTGTTAAATTATACAACGTTAGGTAAAGTTGAAACTTATTATTGAAGTATATACAGAGTTATATACGTTAATTATTGTAGCACAGCTATCCAAGGCTCAACCAGGCCTTGATGTGATTGAAGCACTTTACAAATCAATAGTAAATAGAGTTAATGAGTGTATTGATGAGGAGGGAGAACACACTCATTATTGAGCCGGGCAGTGATATAAGTAAGATTCAAATAATAAACTTCATTCTTCTTCCTAATTCAAAAAAGCATTTCGAGGGCCCACCACTGTATAGTTCGTTACTTATTTACCTTCTGATGAAATATTGGCGAACGTACGCACTATTAGAACAATAGACCAAAGTAAAAATCTTATTTGCGGGACTGTTCATAACCAAAGCATACCAAAGTGTTTAACCGGTTTAGGTAAAGTGTTTATGATGCAGTTTATAAGATCATACAACTTCTCAATATAACATATATTTTGATTTGCATAATTATTCTTGCTATATACTTGTGTGATAATAGAATTGTCATGTGATATCAATTTATTTAGTTCTATTTGAATATTTATTTTCTGCGTCATAATCCTAAATATAATACATTGTGTGATTATGTTATTAGTATTTTCAATCATTTTGAAGCTTTACGAGCCAATAAGCGCCTCCAAGTAATTTCATTTCCAAACAACTGTGGTGTGGAAACTCTCAAAAACTCCATAAATTCACAACCACCGCATTTCCACTCCAATGATCAGAAACTTCGCTCACGCCGATTTATCCATTTCTCTTTTGGTAAACGCATCTAGCACAGTAGTTACCATTTCCAAGCCACTCCACCCGCTTGATTCGATTACAACGAATCTCCCGTTTCCGGATTCGGAGCCGCAGTCGCTAGTTCAGTCCGAGAACGACCAGAACGCGCTGAAGCTCGCGGACATTTTGTCCAAAAGTTTGCAGAAGCAAATTATCGTTTACTAATGTGGGCCGTTCAGATTGGATCTGGAGCTGATCACAAAGATAAAAGATGAGTGCAAAAAGTAGTGAGAACGATTTATTCATTTGTAGTTATATTAAATAAGTGATAGATTCTATTATCATTTATAGTTAGATTAAATTGAATGGAAAGACATATTTTGAACTATTACCTGTGAAAGAATTTTGGTGAACCTTTGCTCATAATTAAGATTTAGAATAATTATAGTCGAATTAGCAATAGTATACTTTAGTTAATATTTTAGTGAAAATAATGAAAAGAAAGTATGATAATGAGGTATGATATTGAGATTAGTTTGAGGTAACGTTATGTGTAACTAAGTTTGGATTTGTGGATTGTCATGATTTATGATATGAAGATGAAATGATTAAATTGAGATTTAGTTAGTCATTTTATATCTTATATATCTTAGAAAAAATAGACACTGCTGGTTTAAAGTAATGTTTGATTATGTGTTTTCAAATTACAATAATTAGTGTATTTTTGTGTTCAAAAACAAAAAATAATAAGATTATTGAATCATCTATATAACTTTTTTAGTAATACATATACATATATATATTTCACTTCAAATGCAATTCTTACAAAATATTAAAGATGGATCACTATACATTCGCGATCGACACGAGTTAAATAGCTTGGAGTTTTTACAAGATGTAGATATTTAAAAACTTACGGTATATGAATGTTTAAACATTTAACCTAAATTGAATAACAACTCAATTAAAGAATTAAATTTGAGTGTCTGCGCTATTAAATCTATAGACGATTTGCACATGAATGCTCTTTAGTCTTTAATTTTGTATTTCAATAAACTCACTTAAATCGACCATATTGTTTCCTTTCCTTTATTAAAAGAATTAGATCTTTCTTCAAATGAAAATATTAATATAAGTCCATTGCAACACTTACCACTACTAGTTAAGTTACACATGAATGATTGTGGATTGAAAGATATTTCAGTTTTACAATCGCTAGTCAATTTGAAAGAATTATCTATTTAATAAAACGC
The DNA here is from genome assembly GCA_963988835.1 of Hexamita inflata. NCBI lineage: Eukaryota > Fornicata > Diplomonadida > Hexamitidae > Hexamita > Hexamita inflata. The sequence continues at coordinate 256,585 of CAXDID010001210.1, forward strand.
TAAGATAGATATATCGTCCTTGTGCAAATTAACTTAGATTATAAAGCTATTTATAGGGCTTTGCGATTTAAAATACATTGATTTTTTAAAATTTCTGGTTAATTTATAAGAATTTAGTGTATATGGTAATTAAGTTTATACAACTCAAAAAGTTGGTTTTAGAAGACCAAATGTGCATCTAACTCTTTAAGAAAATAATACAAACGAAAAGGAGCTAACTTTTAATAATATTGTAAGCTTAGATTTAGGTCTGTGTTGCTTAAAATAAATACCTTTTATTAAAGTATTTACGAACTTGAAAGAGCTATTTTTGTAGGAAAATATTGGGGTCGATATAACTCCATTATAAAATCTCAAGTAACTTAATAAATTAGTACTCCTAAGAGTGTGGACTAAATAACATAGACGCTTTGAAATCACTCAATAATTTAACGGAATTAGATATATGTAGAAATATAAGCCTAGATATAACAGCATTACAGTACTTGACTGGGCTTACGAAACTAAATTTAACGACCTGTGAACTGAAAAGTGTTACAGTGTTGTAGGAACTTGTGAATTTGAAAGAGCTGGATCTCATCTACAATAAAATAATATATATAGACTCATTGAAGAATTTAACGAATTTAACATTACTGAAAATAAAGAACAATTTTATTTAAAACTTTTCAGCTGTAATGACACATCCAAACTTTGACAATTATGAAATATCAAATTAAGGTAGTCCAACCGACGAGCAGAGAAGTTTCGCCCACAAAATGAAGTGCATTGATGACCAAATATTAAAGTTGAGATAAATATAAAAATCCAAGCCAAAACAAAAAATCGCAGTTTGTATGAAAAAAGTTTTCAACTACTTGAATAAGTGTTTCAAGTCTACAACTTCATTCACGATATAAATATAAGCTCTCTTCGAATTGGAGAGCAGAGTTTAAAGCTGGTAATGAACTAAACTTATTAATATTTAATAAATGAAAAAACATCACTTACCGACTTCCAGAGCCTTCATGCCGAGCTCGACGCCCTGTTCGTAGCTCTTATTGTGTGACTGATTTGTTTTTTGAACTTAAACTACTTATATATAATTATATAATTATGATGTTTGATATTTATCATCTTCCGCTCTTATGTAAACCACGAATAATAAGTAATCGTAATACTATTATGTATATACTCTAAGATTTATGTGCCTATCTTTACTTATTTACCTATTAACACAATTAATATTACATGAAATTTAAGATCACTCTGAATCTACACGAAGACGAAGAACAAGGTTGATGGTTGCTTCTTTCTATATGTTGTAGTCAGCAAGAGTACGAGTGTCATCGAGTTGCATTCCGGCGAAAATGAATCGTTACTTGCCTGGAAGTGTTCCTTCTTTCTCCTGTATCTTGGTCTTCAGGTTCTGAATGGTGTCGGTTGGCTCCATGTCGAGCGTGATATTCTTTCCAGTCAGGGTTCTTACGAAGATCTGCATTACTGGGGAGTGGTTAGGGAGCTGAATGGTTTCACGCAACGACTTTTGTAAAGAAACAGAAGGTTGGTGTACGCGCGTATTGCACGCTATTCGCCAATAGGAATGTTTGTTTTTGATGTGTTTATCACTTTCATGAACATTTAATTCATCGTATTCAAACTACTTTCGCTTGCTTTTCTGACATTACCACATAATACTACCAACCCACTCCATAGCACAAAACATCACTGCATTATTTCATGCGTTTATAAATTTAAATCAATAACATCGAGGAAATATCGAGGGCCAAAATATTACTGGATGCGCCCGTTTTTAAAACAAAAATGTATTCAAAACTTACTTTCTCTTATTTTTCTGGCAACTAAAATATTCTTGTTACTCAGTAACTAGCTGAATCATCAAATACAGTATAAAGGCCCAACAAAGTTTAAAGCTGGTAATGAAGAATTAAAAGAGTGAACTAAATTATTAATATTTAATAAATGAAAAAACATCACTTACCGACTTCCAGAGCCTTCATGCCGAGCTTGACGCCCTGCTCGTAGCTCTTGGCGAGGACTTCGTCGTTGACCTGGAGCTTCCACTGGAGCTTGACCTCGTCGACGTTGGCGTTGCACTTCTTGAGGGCTTCGGTCATGTCGTTGATGGTCGGGGCGCCGGCCCATCCGTAGGCGCCGAAGATGGTTCCGGTCTTGCCCGCGAGGAGCTTGAGGCCTCTGCAGTAGCCGATGGCGCTTTCGACGAGCGGCATCATGGTGGAGTTGAGGGCCGGAGACCCGAAGGCGAAGCAGGCGCTGTCGTACATGTGGAGGGCGACGGCAGTGAGGCTGCAGGCCTTGAGGTCGACCACCTCTACCATGGCGCCGGTGGACTTGACGCCCTCGGACATGGCGATGGCGGCTCTGGCGGTGGAGCCGTACATGGAGTCGAACATGATGGTGACCTTCTTTCTGTAGTTCTGGTTCGCGAACCTGCTGTACTCTTCGAGAAGCGGGGCGATGGTCTCGCCTCTCCAGCCGACGCCGTGGGCGGTGAGGATGTACTTGATGTCGAGCTTGGAGGCTTGGACGAGGGCGTTCTTGAGGAGGACCGGGAGGTGGCCCAGGATGTTCGCGTTGTACTCCTTCATCAGGTGCATCACGCGCTCGAGCGGGAGCTGGTCGGCCCATCTCTCGGCGGTGGCGAGGTGTTGTCCGAAGCCGTCGTTGGAGAAGAGGGTGCTGTCGGCCTGGCAGTAGGTGAACATGTTGCAGGGCCAGTGGATCATGGGCACTGGGACGAAGCTGAGGGTTCTCTTGCCGATGTTCAATTATGACTTGCTGTCGACCACGAGCCACTTGGGGTTGAGGGCCTTGAGCTCTGGGTAAAGCAGCTCGAGGTTCTCCTTGCACTTCATGTTCGTGACGATGGTGGCCTGGGGCATTAACGCGTAGACCTTCGCGATGGCGCCGCTGTGGTCTGGTTCGGAGTGGTTCATGACGAGGTACTCGATCTTGGAGAGTTCCACGACAGATTAAATCCTTTCGATGTGTTCCTGGGCGAACGGGCACTTGACGGTGTCGATGAGCGTTGGCTTCTCGTCCATGATGACGTACGCGTTGTAGGAGGAACCCTCGTCGGTGTTGTAGCCGTGGAAGATTCTGATGGCCCAATCGTTGACGCCAACCCAGAAGACGTCTGGGATCAATTCGGTTTTCACTGGCTTGTACATATTTATCTGTTGGGGAGTGGAAACTTAACCTACTTTCAAGTGAACACGGATGGTGTTGGCAGCAGGAATCGTGGTCAGTTTATCTCGGGATAACATGAAATAGTTGGTTTTTTGAAGATTAACACCAATCACACACAAATGCGTAAATATGTTGGATTCTTGTTGAAAGATAGTGGACTACTTTATTGGAATACTATAGATTAGGTCAAGGTCGAATCAAAAACTAACTATTAATTCCACATTTTGAGACAATAAGACCGCATAAGAACAAAAACTATATTCTTAATCACACGTAGGGATGGTTTTTTATACTAAATTGTAGTATAAATTTCAAAAGTAGTATACTTTATTTTGTTATATAACTTAAAGAATAACAGTTTCTTTCCTTTCTTTTTTATTTTAATTTTCTAATGACACCAGGGGAACTTCATTTATCTTGGTTTTATTTCTCCCACTTCAAATATAAATTAACTAAATTTTCTAAATCAGGAATATTGACATATTTACACCTATTAATGTGCATATTTAGCTTAATAAAAGAAAATATAACATGCAATTAACTTTATAGTCTTTCTAAGGATAAAATTGACATGAAGTATACTTTTTCAAAAGTAGTATAAAGTAGTATAAAAAACCATCCCTAATCACACGTATGTAATGTGGCTACTATATGTGTTTCGTCCCGAAGGGGCCCCCGGGAGAAGGGGCCCCGCTAGATTTTTTCAATCTTTCTTTTACCATTTTTCATCTATCTATATATTCATTAGGAGGACCATATATAACAACCTCCAACAATCCAAAAGCAACCGCGAAAAATCAACTCATTTTTTTCTCATTTTTAAAAAGTCAATTTTTCGAGGTGTCTCAAAATTCACATAAGATATCATCATAAGATATAATTGTAGTAATAATAACACAAATCTTTCAATTCACTGTATATAACACAATAAATACACATATTACCATTGTTTTCAACAAGAACGAAACAGGATGATTTATGAAGAATAAGGATTTGAAAAATTACGTTATAATCTTTAAGAGTACAAACTGCTTTTCCATCGGTCTATATAATGATACTGTTATAAGCTAACACCAGAGCTCATACGTTCCATTTGTTCGTCAAATATCTTAAAATCAGAAAAATACAAACCAATCTTTGTTAACATATACCAGATAGCCAGAATTTTACTTGTTAAAATATTGTAATTTTTCTTATAGTTATCAAAGTACTAGTCTATAGACGTAAGTTGCTGAAATTTAACAAATTTGTATTTTCATGAAATAATTACTTAAATTATAACAGCTTTGTGATATTCTGAACGTAGCATTAACAAAATATTTACTTCGGTGCATTATATTTATCGCATACCTTCCAAAATTTAAAAATATCAACTTAAAATAATAGTCATGATTATAGTCTTTAAATATATAGCTTACTGATTAAATAAGTGAGCTTTACGTATTTTATAAACATTATTATAATTTTACCTTTTTATTTATCATTCTATGTTTAGGCTTTTATTTCTTAACTTATTCATAGTTGCGGAGTGGGTTCATATAATTCGCAGAACTTCATAATATATAAAATAGATGGGATATAGTGTCAAAACATAGAAAAGCCAAAAACGTCATTTTCCACATAGTGGACGAAACACATATAGTGGACACTATATGATTTTCGAACACAACCTCTAATATAAGATACTTTACATTTTTTAATAAAATTGATTAAAATTAAGGTGCTTTTTGGAAATGTGTATGCACCCGTTTTGAGCACTTTGGAGCTTGCCACATATATGAATATATTTATCAATATATAATATACTGTTTTTTGAGATTAGTTTCTATGTTCCACTCCAGAACTAAAATATGGATAATTACCATATAAGTGATCTATGATATGAATTTTAATATAAAGTGCACTGTTTACAATTTTAAACCGAAACTACGAAGGAAACTGAGGACAAATAATCAATGCTATGAGTAAACATATAGAAACTGCTAAATGGCAATGTGGAATCGAAGAGATAGATTGAAGAAAATTATACGTTTCACTGCACTCGATATAAGCCGCCAAATTTTTTGATAAACAAGATGTTAAAAATTACACTTCTGTATTTGACCAATTCGAAGAGAGCAAACTATAAAGACTGAATTCTTTCTAAGTACATTTGTTATTACAAGTAGGGATAGCGCTTAATAAAGACTGGACGATATGAGTTTTTTGGTTTTATAAATAGTCGAAATAGTCCAGTTTTAACTTTCAGCTATAACTAAAAAATATATAAATTGACTAATCCTAAAACTCATTATATAAATTATGAAGGTGAGAGTATATAATAATGATAAGAGTTTGGACTACACCTCCACGTCATCTTTGTATTTAATGCATTTTATACAACTTACGAATATTTAACTTAGATTATAATAATATCTGAACACGATATATTTTTAGAATATATTAGTAATAACTATTTATATATTGTTCCTTTCAACAAGGTCCTTAAGGGGATTATTCATAATTATGATGTTACACATATATTTTAAGTTAAATAAAAAAGATGAATCAATAACTAGATCATGCTACGTAACATAATATTACAAGTTATATAATATAGTGAATAATAGAAAATAATCTAATGAGCTAATAATTTAATGGGGAAATTGTATCAACTGTGTAAATTATTAATATGTAAACAAAGAAATGTAAATGGTTGATTAAAAGAAAATATTTAGTTATTACATTAATTAAATTTATAATAATATATTGGCTACACTCCAAATTGTTGATTGGTTGAGATATTGAATATATGATATCATACAAGAGTACATTGCGAACATTCAATACCATTATATAATTGTAATTATTATAGATCATGTATTCATAATATATTAAAATAATTTTAATTTAACTTCTTGGCTAATAATTTTGAATAACCAATACATATTTATTTTCGTATATCTTTCGTGGTTTAAAATCCAATAATCATATAATATTATATTAGTTATATAATCAAATATATTGGCATTCAATATTATAGTTTATTTGGTTTATATGAGTAGTGAATGTTCATTTGATTAAATATGACATATAGAGATAATATCATTTTTAGCTATTTTATTATGCATGTTATATATAAATGTAACTAAAAATACTTATATGTTTGTATATCTTAAATTATTTGTTTCATTTAAAATATGTATCAAATATTGTACAAAAAATTATAATTTAAATCATTCAATCGTGATAGCAAGAGCTATAAGCGCACAAATATAATTATAATATATTAATATAAAATAATCAAAAACAACAAGTACATTCACTTGTGTTCAATCACATTAAGTTTTTATACTTGACATAGCGTTAATAAAAATGAGACTCAAATATTATATAATTTATTTTTATATAATATACTATCAGGAACAATTCAACATCGATACTTCAGGGAATAAATAACTTACATTTTATAATATTGTAATTTCTGTAATTATTGTTAAAAATCGATATTAAATAATAATTATATTTTAATTGATAAATTAAATATTCTATTATATCTCAACATAGTTGTAAATAAAATTAGAAAGAAAATCGAAATATGTATTATTTAAGACTTTAAAACTGAAGGAGACTCCACAAAACCAATGGAGTGAAAAAATTACCATAAAATATTTTAACAGCATTCTTCTTATTATATAGTATCTATTGCAAAAATATAACTAACTCCAGCTCATTCCAGAAAAACACCTACTAAGAACATTTCTTTTTGGCGGGTACGCACCAACCCGCAAAAACAGTGCGAGTTTTCCTACTCAAGGCCTTGGATATATTATTTTAGCGGGTCAGAAACCCGCAATTTTGAGCATATTTTACGAATATTTTAATGTGTATTTGTGTAATAAACGTTGGAAGTAAGAAAATGCTCAGTAATTATAATGGTTTCACTGGTGATATTGGTTTAATTAATCGGTATTCTAATATTATATGGTTTTAAATATAATTATTTAATATATTTTCATTAAATTATAATTTACATTTACATTGTAAAATATTTCATCATTAATAATTTTTGACTGTTTATTTCTATGCTATACATACAATTGAATTTTTTAACTTATACAAAATATATATTATTTCATCTCATAATGAAGTGGCACTTGAATTGAAAAAATATTTATAGACACATAATATATTTTTTTAATTAGTTACCATACCTTTACACTACAAAAATAGGCTAATTTATTTGCGATAATTTTAATTTTAAAATTATGTAATGTTAAAAGAGAAACGTAAATCTAACAAAGAGATTAAACCTGGAAGTCTAAAATGTGAAAACTAACTTAAATTAAAAACTCAAAGAACTTGCAAACTACTGTATTGCGTACACGACAATGATAATCGATTAAAATTTATAAGAATTAAAAGAATATTAGTATGAACAAATTAACGAAGAAATAGTAGATCTCATGATATCAAAACACGTTTAACATGATGAATTTACATTAAATCATTTAGAATACTCTTAAAAACGATTAGATATTCAGTAATCTTCGAATTAATTGTTATTTGAAGAAAACGCATCAATATTATTGTGATGTCATTTATAATATTATATATATTCAATTATATTCTCACTAAGAGTCACAATAATATTAGTTATTGTGCTAAATATATTAATTAACACTTTAAAAGCTTATCTTAGTGGCATTTTAGTATAATTAACCTACAACTGTTTAAAGTTATTGAAATTTTTCCAATAAGTTGTATTTTTTTATATTATACATCTATAATATAATATTATATTTCTTATATCGATTCTACTTAATTATTAAATTATTCTTCTTTGATAGTGACCTATTTTTATTAATGAATATTGAAGTTCTTTGAATATTGATTATTTGGCAGACAACTAAAGTGAATAGTGACCGTTGGGTGTGTTTGTGGCGGAATGCCTACACACGAATTTCAAGCGTTTAAGATGGACTCTGCAATATATTGTTATGGATATATAAGTATGTTTCGTTTGCTCTTGCTTTCAGTTGTGAAGTGGAATTATTATATTTTATATCACTCAAGTGTCACTTATCTTGCTAATTTTTTGAACAACTTTTCTGTAAATGGTTGAATTCTTTTCTCACTACCGGCTGAATTGCGGTTTGGATTAGGATTTAAAAAGTCTTTGCATTCAATAATTTTATTTAAATATATTATTGCAGATTCTATATCTTCATTTTTTAATCTGGGATCATCTAATATTGTTATTAACTATTTAATACTATTTTTTCTACGATCTTAGTTTACTTCTGCAGATTCAGTTTCATGCTCTGAGGTAGAGCTTTCTGAACTTGAGCATGATTCTTCTTCACTTGAATCAGTGTTGTTTTCAGTAATTTCAGAATTTACATTATCTAGTAATCGGAGCAAATTTTCTCTCTTAGTATGATTAAATAATTGTATTTCTGGATAATTGAAAACAGAAAATAAACGCATTAAATACTACGTAGTATATCTTTCTGGGATTAATGATTTAAAAAACGTAATTTTCATATTATTTAGCTCAATTGCTTTATAATAGCCATATACTGCTATTGCGTGGCCACAAAACGGCAATTTTGACTGTCTAAATATTTAACATTCACAATTGAATCTTTTTGAAATGATTTATAACAGACGATTTAGTAAATTCGTGAAGTCCACTTATCTATTAAACTAACTAAAATAATCTTGATCTTGAATGCAAATATCTTTTGATCTTATGATAATTTATAGCTTCCCCGGCGCTTGTAGTTACTTGTAAACTTGCTGATAATGAACTTTTGGATCTATAACACAATATTAGTCTATCCTCATTATCTACAAGATTTTTCCATTTATCTTTGTCAAATTTGTTGATTTCTTTCAATTTAGCTTCAAGTGCTTTCATTCTAAATTATTTATCACATTCTGTAGGGGCTCTAAGCAAATTGAAGAATAAATCTCTAACTTTACATGCATCTGCACCTAAACCAGTAATCTTGAAATTATTAACATAAAAATGATATCCACAAAGTCCAGAAGTGCAATGCTACGATATTAAGCCGGCGGTATAATCAAAACTGTTGTAACTTATTTCAACATACGAATAGCTATTTCTTCATTATAGAAGGCTATAGACTCAATAGTCTTCTCAGATTTTAATAAATAAGCTAGTATTCCTTCTTTAGTAGAATCTGTTGAACTCATCTTGGAGGAAGCGGAAATTGTTGAAAAATGCTAATGTTAGTAATATATGTTGAAAAACGCTTGAGTTAGTCAATTTTATATTGTTATGCATATAGAAATAGAGTGCAGATTATGATGAGTGGAAATATTAATTTAAATTTATCTTAAAACATCACTACTAAGGAAAGTTACTTTAAACCATTCCCGCCACTAGCACACCCAACAGTGAGTATTACACTAAAGTCTTTTATTTTATTTTTGGTAAGTGATAAATCTTTAAGTTGAAGACTTTAAAGTAAAGTCAACCATCGTCTCCGATCTGATCGGGTTCTTGCCATTTCAATCGTTTATTTCGATTAAGTCAACGATTAAAAGACGATTAATAATTTATTATTTTGAAGCTACATGTATACTATAGACTTATAAACAACTAAAAATTAAATAACCACTCCACCTTCGTCACTCCACTACTTTTGATTAAAACAGTACTTCCATTCAATATCTGCATGGTTATCAATCGTAGACTAACGATTAAATTTATAATCATTTTGATCGTCGATCATCGTATATTTTGAATTTTAATCGTCTTTTGGTTGGCTTTACTTTAAAGGTAATGAACTGATATAACATTATTTTCTGACAAATCTAATTTCGTTAGGAATTTCAGCTACTAATTGGTTGAATGGATATAATTTAGTTTCTAAATATTATTAAACGCGCTAAACGCGCTAAACTAGTTAATTTGTAAATAGGATAAATATCTTTAATATAGTTACAAGACAAATCTAAATTAACAATAGCTTTCAATCGTGATAATGATTATATATTAGTAGAGCGTTGATAAAGCCTGATTTTTTGAGATAATAAAGTTGTGTGCAGAGATACTTCTGAATCGAACATAAATGGTATCAAAGTTTGTCTAAGCAGTAAAAATATTTTAGACATATTTCAAAATATTATTGTATTATATATTATATTGTATTATATATTATATTATATTTTTGCAGCATTCAGTAATAATCTAGGTATGTCATGTCATTATGTATGGGGGCAGTGGTACAAGATCACCACCAGGCTCGGTCTCTTCTGCTTCTAAAATTATTAAGTGAAATTATTATTTTCCAAAATCAAAATTTTATTTATAAACTGTGAAGATGAAACTTCCATCTTCCAAATGTTTAACTTCTCTTAGGGTCTATATAAGAGAATGTACTTTTGGACTTATTTCAATTCCACCTGTGCACTCACGATAATCCTAACAAAAATATCTTCTCGATTTATAAAACAAAGTTACTAGATTCCTTAATGCTATTTGTAGCAAAAATAGGTGGTGAATGAACATTACCAGCCACTATTTGGTAGTTTTTGCACCAATAGCTCTAGAATTTGTCGAAAATATATAAATTATATATTCACAGAATTATATTCGTTTTCATATTTTTCACTTGCACATAGTAATATAATTAATATTAACAAATGTTTATTCGTCAATGTGAAGATTAAAATGAACAATTCATAATTAATTTTGAAATTATTATATAACTCGGGTAATAGAGTTAAAATTTCAATACAGTCGTATGAGTAACTGTTGAGAGAAGTAATTTAAACGACGTTTATGACTCTTTTGTACAACATATCGACGTTAAAGTCAACAGATTAATTACAAATGTAAAATATTTTGTAATTTCTACTATCGTAGCTTTATTCAAGCGCTTCAGAACAAAATACAATTTCTAGCACTTTTTCTTGTTGTTTTATCAGAATTAAAGCTGAAATTAATTTGAAAAATAGAAATTTTGAAAATCTTGTCGATTATGAGGAATTATCAAATAATTTTAGCATTTTAATTAGCTTAGATGGTTGTAGTGAATACTAGACTCCACTGTTGGTCTAGAAAACATAACGCTCAATAATTTTCTAAAAATAGCACCTAAATGATCTTTCGTATGAAGACGAAAGCATTCTGTCTAATCATAGATAATCAATTTTATATGTGTATTTGCTACATATTTAATACGGAGATGGATTTCTGCTTAGCCAACAAAGTTAAAATATCAAAAGTTGTGAATATCTAATGTTTCATGGGATCAAATTGTACTTATTCTATCGCGTACGATAATTATAATGTTTAAATGTTCTGAATTATACACTAAACCTTATTCTTATCATCACCTAATATTTCTTAAAGTGTGTGAAGCAAATATAAATTAAAATTCAACGAAACAGCGCAAGTAATCTAATTTAATGATGGTATGGTCTGTATTGACGAATATTTTGGTTGCTGATAAATAATTTGAGCAGTCTGAGATTGAGTTCAGGCTATCCTATTCATATGTGGAGTGTGTGTATAAGTGCGTCTACGATTTAGAATATTGAAAATCAACACTCCAAATGGAAAAATAGAATATGTAGGAAATAAACATGCTTAAGAATACGTTTAACTAGTTCCCAAGACCCCTAACGTACTAAAGTAAATCTGCAGAAAATTATTAAAATATATAATGGGCTTATATATGTAAGTATAAATCACAAATGCCGGAAACGCGTTTTTTACCAGCCCTCTATATTAGTTATTAAATTATGAGAAGCGTAATGATTATATAATATCTTAGTGGCATATTTTCACTAAGAACGATTAGGCTCAGCGGTCAGCGTTAGAGCTGAAGTGGCATTGCTGAAATACCAGCTTTGCTTAGTGTGATCGATGATGGTACATACGGTTGCGCTTCTCGTTCACAAAATGATATCTAGCACACTGCTGAAAAATGAACATAATTCAAATAGTGACCAAGTCATTATGAACATGCAATATGAACACAAAATTTATTTATTCTTCAGAAAAATCATTAAATTGTTGTTTGAAAATAATATAAATGTCTAATATAAATGTCTAACTATTGAGTACTACTAAAGCTATAATATTGATTCCAAAACATTAAAATTTAATGATTTTTCTTGCTTCTAATAAGTGAATTTATGCAGATTGCTTATTATAGGATCTAAATACTATTACACCACACCTGTATCATATTAATTTAGTCAAAATATAATTATTTTTAATGGAGTGGTGTGCTAGATATTTTGTGCCCAAATGCAATCACCAAATGCATAAATATCATATTATAATGTTCAAAATACAAAATTGTGCTAATTATTATAGATGAACTTGAAGAGGTGAATTAATTATAACGATATTCATAATTGTAGTATTATCTAATGAGTATACAAAATCCGTTGAATTTCCTTTGCAGTTGAATCTTATCATCTTTAAAAGTAAATTATTTGAAATATTCTTGTCCTTGATAAAATCGTTTTTGCTTTACTACTTTATAAAATGTAAGTTGACAATATAGTTCGATATTAATTTAAATAAATATCTTCGAAAATTTGTTTGAGAAATATTATGTTAACTGCAGTGTGGTAATTATATGTAAAAAGCGCCTAGTCATTTTGGGGAAGTGTGAATAAATATTACCATTCGTATTTTAAAGTCAAAAGGTGATAGGCCTCTTGGGATTAATTAACCACTTCAGATGCTATTTTTTAAACAATTTTAGCAAAAACATATTGTAATAATACATGAAAGCTAAAGAAACTTATAAGTATATATTATAATGCATTAATTTACTCACATTTAGCTAAATTCGTCATTATTATATTGTTCTAGTGTTTAAACATTTAAATTATCATGTTTGAAGTGGTTAATTAATCCCAAGAGGCCTATCACCTTTTGACTTTAAAATACGAATGGTAATATTTATTCACACTTCCCCAAAATGACTAGGCGCTTTTTACATATAATTACCACACTGCAGTTAAAACGCAAAAGAGTTAACTCTTTTGCGGCCTGATAGCAGGTTTTCCGCAGATACTATACCAGAACTTAATGAGTCTAATATTATTATTTAAATACTCTAATACTCCTAGGACTTTGGAAAAGCTTTCCCATCTCTAGCAAACAATTTGAATTTCATTTCAAATAGTATTTTTAATAATATGTTAATTACTTATAAATTAAGCTATTATAACATTACCACACCAATAACATGTTTTGTACTGCCATATAATCTGGAAGAGTCAGAATATTAATAAAAGCATCACAGTGATCAGGTAAAATTAAATGCCACACGCGATTTAATTTTTAAAAGAAGTTTAATCTTCAAGAGCCTTATCACCACGATCACTGAAATTCGTCTATAAATGTCAAAGGAAAGTTATTCGATAAATTTGTGTATGATACGCTATAGTACCCTCCGTAACTTTTGAGTGATAATTTCTTCATTTATAACAATATTAAAAAATCAAAACTTGAAATTTGCTCATTTTTTCGTTATTTTTTGGCATTGCATTTCAGATCTGCACGTGGGATATGAAAGCTGTTTTGCCTCCAGTCCTAGGCATGTGGTGATAGTATAATTTTCAAAAATTAGAGTAATCCAATGACGCTTTCAATTTTTGATACCCCCCTCTGGCCGGAAAAGAGTTAAATAATAATGACTCTCTTATAAAGTGGTGGGCAAAGTAAACGCGACTCCCTCTTTTTGATCATTAAAACCATCGCCTGAGCTCAAAAATGTTCCAATAGATTTAAAGAATCACTTGAACGCTTCACCACCAGCTTCCATGCATTTTGATACTCTTTCTGGCATTGAATCTACTAATTGTACATATTATTCTTGCATGTACCACTTCAAACATCATTGAGTTCTTGATAAAACTAGTCTAGCGTTTTACTGATCATTTGAACTGAGATTCATCTTTTTATTGAGCGAAAATATTTAATAATTTTGTACAACCCGAAATCTTTCAATAAATCTAACAGAAATAACGCAATTTGTGTTTATCCCTATAATATTGAGTGGGTAGAGTTCATGGTAGCCTGTGTTGTTACATTTAATGATTGAGCAATATAATTTGATAATTTTGTATTGTCCGAAATCTTACTATGATTCTTGCAGATATCACGAAATTTGTGTTGATTCGTATAATATTGAATGGGTAGAGTTCATGGTAGCCTGTGTCGTGAAAGTAAATGATAATTAATTCCAAACAACGACTTTTAACGAACTTTGTTTTCTAACGTGATTTTCCCAAATAGAATCCTTTTTCTTTTTCTTTGCTTTGATGGATAGGTCGCCTCTGACAATATAAAAGGTATCACCAAACATTGTCGACAAAAGTTTACCGTGTTGTAGACACCCATTAAAATGCTCAAGATTAATTGGTTTGCCAGCGATAAATTGTTCATAATACTTGATATTTCCAAGATAATTCATCCTTGACTCGTATAAGAAGCCGGAAAAGAGTTAATCATCTCTGTGAGCCATAAAAATGTAATTCTATCTCAGAATATCTGTTTAAAGAAGCCTGTGATTCGATCATGGACTTTATGGGTATTGTACGATAATAAGCACATTTAGATTATCTAATCCTTACTAATATTATCAAGTTGATGTTCACGTTTACAATTTAATGATTCCATTTGGAAGTGGAAGGTGTAGATAAAAGATTACATTAATTTTTTGTAGTTGTGTTACTCTATGTACCAGAATATCATAAATAAATTATAAACCACCTCACTCCTTTCCCTGACAGAGTCACATTTATTTTGCCCATCACTTTATCAAACAATAAAATAAACAATTATCAAAATATAATAAATTCTACAAGAGAGTGTGTTAAAAAGCCCTTGTCACTTGAGCTTTAAAATTTCTAGGAAACGATATTAAACTTCAAATAAGTTGTTAAGAATATTGTATTATTTTATATTGATCATTAATCTAAAGTAGAAAAGCTAAAACGAATTGGATATAATTATAACTAGGCTCAACAGATTGAATCAATTATAAGAATAATCAAATTGTATGTGTAATAGTTAGAACACAAAAATAAATGATAGAAATGGATAAATTTTAAAGTTGAATTAAAACTAAAAAATTATACCTCTCAAAAAACTATCATTTGTCATGTCCATGAACCATCTCAATTTACAACCAAAACAAGAGATCAATGTGATTTCTATCAAACTAAATAATATAGAGATAGATCAGATGAAGCTAAACATTTTGATTTGATCAGAATTTAGAAAGAGTTTAATATTGTGTTTTTAGATAAAGCAATTGATTTTGGTGAGGAAGATACTAAGCTTTAATTTAAATCTAAGGTAAGAAACAAGTTAAAAAATAAAAGAGTGAAGTAGAGAGTTAGTGATTAGATTGTAATATTTTTTTAAGACAATTTGATTAGATAATTAAAATAAGTTTATAAAATTAGAAATAATATGAATTTAACAGAAATTCACAAACAGAGTTAGAAATTCACAAGCAGAGTTAGAGATAATGTACGAAAGACCTATATTTTAAGCGTATATTTAAAGAAGACCTGATTTTAATCCGAATATGTTAATGATAATTGATTCAAATAATAATAATTGATTCAAATAATTAATTTCGGTTAATAAATTTCTTTCACTCAACACCCAGAAGTAGTCCATGAGTTCGTTTTTAAAACAGTGCATTCGGTTTGTTAAACGCCATTAATGAAGTTAGAAACTGCAGTAGAGTTTGTAAAGAAATAAGTTCCTTTCGTCCCATCACCGACCACAACTCCACTCCAAGTCGTTGAAATGATGCGCAAATACTGAATTTTCGTGTTAACTAAGCTAAATATCAAAGACTACTATCCTATAATTCCGCCAATAACATAATCGCCGGATAAATTCACGTAAGAAGCTGAAGAATTCATAATCGTTACGTTTTAGCTTACACCGATAATTCCACCAATCTAATTACTACCAATAACTTTTGTGTTAAATGATGATGAGTTCAGAATAGTTGTGTTGGAATTTTAAATACCTATAAAACCACCTAATTGAATAGAGCCAGAAACATTTATATTGGATATAGAACAATTTTAAATTGTAGTGTTAGATTATAAAGAGCCTATAATCCCGCCAATACCATACATACCAGAAATGTTTGAGGAGGAAACTGAACAATTTATTATTGTCACATTAGAATCTGTACCAACTTAATAACCAATTATTCCGCCAACTTAATGTAATTTAGAACTAAGATTACCTTCGACACTAGTATTTAGAATTTTACAAATGTTAGCATTTTAACTTCCAAAGACAAAACTCGTATTGTAACCGCTACCTGAATAGCTCAATGACGTTCTCATATTTATAACCTCTGCATATAGAGAATTTTGACGTCCAATGATTCCAAACGTTTAAATTGACGTGCCCTAAACGGAAAATGATATAGATGTGTTATAAATAGAGGAGTTGCCACAATTTTCTCCAATCAGACCAAAATAAATAAATTGTTAAGTTATACTTGTCATATTTTATTGAAGGCATATATTCATTATATTTATAGTACTTGAACTTGATTGAACATATCCAACCAGAAAACCAGAAAAGCTTACGTAACTGGTACTAAACTTTTGATAGGAGTCTAGAATTATATTATTAACATTTACAGGTGATGCGCTGTTTATATATGCAATAATACCACCAAATTAATAGTTATTACTTGAGGTCGTTGTGATTGAGCCAAGAAGCACGAAATTAGAACTGCTTCCAATAACAATCGCTAGATTACTAATCATAAATGTACTCACAGTCGAAATGGAACTTCCGAACAAGTACGAAGATCCGTTTCCGACGTTGTAAACATTTGGCTTGAAACTGACCTGATTGACGTTTATAGTTGCAGTATTAACGTTGAGCCCGATCATGGCAACAACTAGAGTGCTGGTGTAATCACCAAGAACATGATACCCAGAAATGTTGAAAACACCATTGATGTTGCTTACTAATGTTATATTTCCACTTGAGGAGGCGAAAGACAAATTTATAAGCAAGTTGTTTATGTTCGCGCCAGTGGGTGAATCAGTTAATATGTTCAACTACGATGCACTAAGAGTAATTTATTTGTTTGGTTTAGATATGATGTTCATCTTGTTAATTACAATCGAGTCGCTAGAAGATAAAATTAAAGACCCGCCACTTACAGTTTGAACTCCAAACTGGATTTTCAAGTTAATGAACGTGCTTTGCGATTAGAACAGAGGTTTTACAATAATATACACATTATCTGCAATATCTATGAAAGCATCTTAAATTTCAGTACTGAATACATATCCCGCAGTGAAGTTACTTGAACCGACTGATTAAGTTATCATATCGATTTCGAAAGTAGACACATAAACACTTTGAGAACACTAGTAAGTACCATCAAGTTTATTTATTATTAGTTAACATATTCCATTTAAAGCAGTTAATCCACTTGGACAAGCGCATTGCCCAGCCACAATTGTTTATCCGATTATCACATTACATGTGCAAATGCCACCAACAAAATTTGAATTGACCGGACAAGTGCAAATTTAACCGACCAGTGTTGTATTTTAAGGACAGACGCATGAACCATTTTAAACAATTTCGTTTGCATTAGCGCATTGACAGATTCCGTTCACGCGTTCCTGCCCAGTAATTGAACAACTTGTTTGTACACACGAACCGTTTATATATTCGTACCCGGCGTTATTCGTGCAGTTAATTTAGTTCATGAGATTTGTAATGGTATCTTATATTTGTTAAATTTACTATTAGTGTTATACTTAAATTTGAGATAGATTCATTTTCAAGGCACTAATGTTGTTGTATATTCTCCAATCTAAAACAGAGGCATTCTGCAAAATGAATTTTTCAAGTGCACTTGAGTTAACTCTAATGATATTTTCTAGAAGCGTAGCATTTCCAATTATTCTATTCTCTAAAGTCGAAGTGTTAGATTACAAATTCTTTTGTAACTCTGTAAAATTGGAGACGACAAAGTTTTCCGAAATATATATTTGATCTTGCAACTGGCTAATGTTTTGAGATACATTCGTTTTCAAGGCACTAATGTTGTTATATATTCTCCAATCTAAAACAGAGGCATTCTGCAAAATGAATTTTTCAAGTGCACTTGAGTTAACTCTAATGATATTTTCTAGAAGCGTAGCATTTCCAATTATTCTATTCTCTAAAGTCGAAGTGTTAGATTACAAATTCTTTTGTAACTCTGTAAAATTGGAGACGACAAAGTTTTCCGAAATATATATTTGATCTTGCAACTGGCTAATGTTTTGAGATACATTCGTTTTCAAGGCACTAATGTTGTTATATATTCTCCAATCTAAAACAGAGGCATTCTGCAAAATATATTTTTCAAGAGCGCTAGAGTTAACTCTAATGATATTTTCTAGAAGCGTAGCATTTCCAATTATTCTATTCTCTAAATCTGAAGTGTTAGATTACAAATTCTTTTGTAACTCTGTAAAATTGGAGACGACAAAGTTTTCCGAAATATATATTTGATCTTGCAACTGGCTAATGTTTTGAGACAAATTTGAATCAATTTATTGAATTAGGTTTTCCAATCCTGTAATTTTTTCTACTAGTTCACTGTTTTTGCTTTGGTTTAATGCAATGTTTATAATTTGAATAATATTTACGCAGATCTATTAATCAAGAACATAACCTTGAGCACATACACACTGATTATTAACATATTCAAACGGATATACACATTATAACATATAATTTATTTCCTAGCCATATTTTAAAGAATCTTAACATATTCCATACACATAGTAGTTCGTATCACACAAGTCACATTTGTGATCAATAGTTCCGTTATATGTTGTAATAATGCTATTATTTCCAAAAGTAGATATATTTTCAGCACAAACATAAAACTAAGTAATTGTTATTATTGTGCTTTACAATAACTGAGTTGCAATGTAACCACTGCATTCACTACTTATTAAATTAAATCCAATAAGTTTACAGTCAATAATAGACATATTTACATTTGACGTGTTAACTGAATTTACAATTCCAGAAGAATACTAACTCGATATTCTGTATTAAATAAATGTTTACTGAATGCATATTTGTTTATTAGCCTCTATTAATATTACAGAAACTTAATTTCCAGCCGCGATGAAGACTAGAGTACACGTGATAATTTGCACATCACATTTAATACATATTAGGGCTCCTTGAAAAACTTAAAAATTTAAGCTTACGTTGATTTATGAATCCAATACAATTTACGACTCACTTAAGCCAAATAGAACAAATGCGTTTACGGCATAATTATATATGTGTACGTCAATAAATTTCTGTACATTGTCAGCATTTATAAATAGTTGTGAATTTTATTTTTGGAGAATATACATCTCCTTTTCTATTATTACATTATTGAGTTATTTAGACTTTTAACAGAAATTATATTAATTGTTGTTGATTAAAATATTGTTTTAGCAGCTTGTTTACAAATTAGAATATAGTTATTTCAAATACATTATAGAAGGTAACATGATTTATAAATGAATAAATTAATCCAAACGACTCCATTGTTCTGAGTTATGATTATTCCATCTGAAAACTGGCGCTTTGGAACTCAAACTCGATTATTAGCGTGCGTCTAGAAATACTCTCGAAACCCGCACACAAATCGCGTCATATAATTATTTGTTGACTTAACTAAATATTATAATTGTGTCTCGAGTTGGAGTGAAATCGCTTTCATATTGACTATAAATTAATTTACTGTAATGAATTAGTGATTACTGGCCAATATCGTACATTGTACACCATACTCACTGCTCGAATTTTAAACTTCTACATGTAGAGGTAATTAACATGAAATAGAATACACAGCCCGCTTGTTCGTGTTGTTTCAGTATTAGAGCTACCTTGCAAAACGACTCCGAGTAAGACAATGTAACATGAGATACCAAACTCATCGCCATCGTAACTGGTAGCGTTCTTATGAATAAATAGAATCGTATCTGCGTAATCTTCTGCGATATTAATTATTTTGAATATACAACTTGGAAAGGTTATTAAAGCCAGTTTGACTTCCAATGTAACAGAATGAATACTTCGTTTGACCTCGTTTGACTTGTATGTGAATACTGCGAAAATTATCGCTGAATACTGCATCAGTAAGTTTAACTTAATCCCACTTACTGATTTCGCACATCCTGTCCGCCTTCGTGGTTGGGGCTTATATCATTATTTAATCTAAAATTCGTAGAGCTAAATATTTTACATATTTTAGCCGCATCTTTGCTACTCTTCATTATTGTACCGGAGGCTCCCGTTGTGATAATAATCTAGAATAATCGAAGGCTGGCGATGTTATCCGGAGTTTAATAGAAGTCTAAAACATTAAAGTGACGGGTTAGTAATAGAGACTCGGTCGAGTAAGAGAGTGAAATGGTTAATATTTAATTTGTGGTCTTCTTGCACACAGATAAGAAAGCCAGATAATTATACATATTACAATATTAACAACGTAGATATTTTGCTTTGGTTGTCTTTCGCCTCTTCTAAGTCAATTCAGTTCTTATTACCATTGAAGGCGTATTGTCTGCGGCCCACAAATGATGACCAATTCGAACTTCATGGTCGCCAGTTAGTTCGCGTAGAACTCAACAAATAAGTGTATGAGATTAAAACATAGACGTTGCCAAAATATAAAGAAAATAATTTCGTGTATTTCGGGAAACGAATAGTGGTTCCAAAGAGCGCAAATGAAATTGTTCTGAGTTATGATTATTCCATCTGAAAACTGGCGCTTTGGAACTCAAACTCGATTATTAGCGTGCGTCTAGAAATACTCTCGAAACCCGCACACAAATCGCGTCATATAATTATTTGTTGACTTAACTAAATATTATAATTGTGTCTCGAGTTGGAGTGAAATCGCTTTCATATTGACTATAAATTAATTTAATGTAATGAATTAGTGATTACTGGCCAATATCGTACATTGTACACCATACTCACTGCTCGAATTTTAAACTTCTACATGTAGAGGTAATTAACATGAAATAGAATACACAGCCCGCTTGTTTATGTTGTTTCAGTATTAGAGCTACATTGCAAAACGACTCCGAGTAAGACAATGTAACATGAGATACCAAACTCATCGCCATCGTAACTGGTAGCGTTCTTATGAATAAATAGAATCGTATCTGCGTAATCTTCTGCAATATTAATTATTTTGAATACACAACTTGGAAAGGTTAGTAAAGCCAGTTTGACTTCCAATGTAACAGAATGAATACTTCGTTTGACCTCGTTTGACTTGTATGTGAATACTGCGAAAATTATCGCTGAATACTGCATCAGTAAGTTTAACTTAATCCCACTTACTGATTTCGCACATCCTGTCCGCCTTCGTGGTTGGGGCTTATATCATTATTTAATCTAAAATTCGTAGAGCTAAATATTTTACATATTTTAGCCGCATCTTTGCTACTCTTCATTATTGTACCGGAGGCTCCCGTTGTGATAATAATCTAGAATAATCGAAGGCTAGCGATGTTATCCGGAGTTTAATAGAAGTCTAAAACATTAAAGTGACGGGTTAGTAATAGAGACTCGGTCGAGTAAGAGAGTGAAATGGTTAATATTTAATTTGTGGTCTTCTTGCACACAGATAAGAAAGCCAGATAATTATACATATTACAATATTAACAACGTAGATATTTTGCTTTGATTGTCTTTCGCATCTTCTAAGTCAATTCAGTTCTTATTACCATTGAAGGCTTATTGTCTGCGGCCCACAAATGATGACCAATTCGAACTTCAAGGTCGCCAGTTAGTTCGCGTAGAACTCAACAAATAAGTGTATGAGATTAAAACATAGACGTTGCCAAAATATAAAGAAAATAATTTCGTGTATTTCGGGAAACGAATAGTGGTTCCAAAGAGCGCAAATGAAATTGTTCTGAGTTATGATTATTCCATCTGAAAACTGGCGCTTTGGAACTCAAACTCGATTATTAGCGTGCGTCTAGAAATACTCTCGAAACCCGCACACAAATCGCGTCATATAATTATTTGTTGATTAACTAAATATATAATTGTGTCTCGAGTGGAGTGAATCGCTTTCCATATTTGACTAATAAAATTAATTTACTGTAATGAATTAGTGATTACTGGCCAACTATCGTACATTGTACACCAACTCCACTGCTCGATTTTAAACTTCTACATTGTAGAGGTAATTACATGAAATAGAATAACACAGCCCGCTTGTTCGTGTTGGTTTCATATTAGAGCTACCTTGCAAAACGCTCCGAGTAAAGAACCAATTGTAACATGAGAACCAAACTCATCGCCATCGTAACTGGTAGCGTTCTTATGAATAAATAGAATCGTATCTGCGTAATCTTCTGCGATATTAATTATTTTGAATATACAACTTGGAAAGGTTATTAAAGCCAGTTTGACTTCCAATGTAACAGAATGAATACTTCGTTTGACCTCGTTTGACTTGTATGTGAATACTGCGAAAATTATCGCTGAATACTGCATCAGTAAGTTTAACTTAATCCCACTTACTGATTTCGCACATCCTGTCCGCCTTCGTGGTTGGGGCTTATATCATTATTTAATCTAAAATTCGTAGAGCTAAATATTTTACATATTTTAGCCGCGTCTTTGCTACTCTTCATTATTGTACCGGAGGCTCCCGTTGTGATAATAATCTAGAATAATCAAAGGCTGGCGATGTTATCCGGAGTTTAATAGAAGTCTAAAACATTAAAGTGACGGGTTAGTAAAAGAGACTCGGTCGAGTAAGAGAGTGAAATGGTTAATATTTAATTTGTGGTCTTCTTGCACACAGATAAGAAAGCCAGATAATTATACATATTACAATATTAACAACGTAGATATTTTGCTTTGGTTGTCTTTCGCCTCTTCTAAGTCAATTCAGTTCTTATTACCATTGAAGGCTTATTGTCTGCGGCCCACAAATGATGACCAATTCGAACTTCATGGTCGCCAGTTAGTTCGCGTAGAACTCAACAAATAAGTGTATGAGATTAAAACATAGACGTTGCCAAAATATAAAGAAAATAATTTCATGTATTTCGGGAAACGAATAGTGGTTCCAAAGAGCGCAAATGAAATTGTTCTGAGTTATGATTATTCCATCTGAAAACTGGCGCTTTGGAACTCAAACTCGATTATTAGCGTGCATCTAGAAATACTCTCGAAACCCGCACACAAATCGCGTCATATAATTATTTGTTGACTTAACTAAATATTATAATTGTGTCTCGAGTTGGAGTGAAATCGCTTTCATATTGACTATAAATTAATTTACTGTAATGAATTAGTGATTACTGGCCAATATCGTACATTGTACACCATACTCACTGCTCGAATTTTAAACTTCTACATGTAGAGGTAATTAACATGAAATAGAATACACAGCCCGCTTGTTCGTGTTGTTTCAGTATTAGAGCTACCTTGCAAAACGACTCCGAGTAAGACAATGTAACATGAGATACCAAACTCATCGCCATCGTAACTGGTAGCGTTCTTATGAATAAATAGAATCGTATCTGCGTAATCTTCTGCGATATTAATTATTTTGAATATACAACTTGGAAAGGTTATTAAAGCCAGTTTGACTTCCAATGTAACAGAATGAATACTTCGTTTGACCTCGTTTGACTTGTATGTGAATACTGCGAAAATTATCGCTGAATACTGCATCAGTAAGTTTAACTTAATCCCACTTACTGATTTCGCACATCCTGTCCGCCTTCGTGGTTGGGGCTTATATCATTATTTAATCTAAAATTCGTAGAGCTAAATATTTTACATATTTTAGCCGCGTCTTTGCTACTCTTCATTATTGTACCGGAGGCTCCCGTTGTGATAATAATCTAGAATAATCAAAGGCTGGCGATGTTATCCGGAGTTTAATAGAAGTCTAAAACATTAAAGTGACGGGTTAGTAAAAGAGACTCGGTCGAGTAAGAGAGTGAAATGGTTAATATTTAATTTGTGGTCTTCTTGCACACAGATAAGAAAGCCAGATAATTATACATATTACAATATTAACAACGTAGATATTTTGCTTTGGTTGTCTTTCGCCTCTTCTAAGTCAATTCAGTTCTTATTACCATTGAAGGCTTATTGTCTGCGGCCCACAAATGATGACCAATTCGAACTTCAAGGTCGCCAGTTAGTTCGCGTAGAACTCAACAAATAAGTGTATGAGATTAAAACATAGACGTTGCCAAAATATAAAGAAAATAATTTCGTGTATTTCGGGAAACGAATAGTGGTTCCAAAGAGCGCAAATGAAATTGTTCTGAGTTATGATTATTCCATCTGAAAACTGGCGCTTTGGAACTCAAACTCGATTATTAGCGTGCATCTAGAAATACTCTCGAAACCCGCACACAAATCGCGTCATATAATTATTTGTTGACTTAACTAAATATTATAATTGTGTCTCGAGTTGGAGTGAAATCGCTTTCATATTGACTATAAATTAATTTACTGTAATGAATTAGTGATTACTGGCCAATATCGTACATTGTACACCATACTCACTGCTCGAATTTTAAACTTCTACATGTAGAGGTAATTAACATGAAATAGAATACACAGCCCGCTTGTTCGTGTTGTTTCAGTATTAGAGCTACCTTGCAAAACGACTCCGAGTAAGACAATGTAACATGAGATACCAAACTCATCGCCATCGTAACTGGTAGCGTTCTTATGAATAAATAGAATCGTATCTGCGTAATCTTCTGCGATATTAATTATTTTGAATATACAACTTGGAAAGGTTATTAAAGCCAGTTTGACTTCCAATGTAACAGAATGAATACTTCGTTTGACCTCGTTTGACTTGTATGTGAATACTGCGAAAATTATCGCTGAATACTGCATCAGTAAGTTTAACTTAATCCCACTTACTGATTTCGCACATCCTGTCCGCCTTCGTGGTTGGGGCTTATATCATTATTTAATCTAAAATTCGTAGAGCTAAATATTTTACATATTTTAGC